>PVIC010004169.1:0-64265 GCA_004025085.1 Thryonomys swinderianus
GCTTGTTAGGCAGGCGCTGGAACCACTGAGCTAACCCTCTGGGCCCGCTAATGGTAAAACTTTAAAAAAAGAAACTGCTGTTTTTGGAGCCAAACAATGCCCTAGTATAATTAGTGTTTACTAAATTCATCCAAATCAAGTCATTTTTTCATGAAAGGACTTGAAACATATACATTATAATTATATGTAAAAATTATAAACTTATTTTCAAATAAGCACATATTTCCAAAGAATACCAAATTGTAAACTAGGAAACTACCATACCTCTTAGGATGAAAATGATGTGTTTATTTATAAAGTTGTAATAGGTAAGAGATTTTCTTTGAGACAGGGTCTCGCTTTATAGTTCAGGCTGGCCCTGAGTTCACTACGTTGCCCAGGCTAGCCTCAAGCTCACAGCAATCTTCCTGCCTCTACAATCCTCTATACCCAGGGCTGGGATTAAAGGCCTGAGCCAACATGCCAGGCATTATAGGTTGTAGACCCTGGTAGGAGATAATTTTATAAATGCTGGCATTGTTCACAAGTTGCTTAAAAGTCCAAAGATGAATACACAATAGTATGTTTATATTTTAATAAATAATTGGTAAAAATTACATCAATGAGGCAAAAACAAGCCTCAGTGTCCCACAATATTAGACTTTAAATAATCATTAATGGGCCTCCTCCAAATGTTTCCTGGCAATAAAATACAGGTAGGGCTGAGAGTATAGCTCAGTGGTATAGCACTTGTCTAGCATGTTTGAAGCCCTTGGTTTGATTCCCCAGAACCTCTTCCCCACCAAAGTCACTATAATGTGCAGCCCTGGTATATATTGAAAACAAACCTTTAAAAAGGCAAATATTTTATCTCTTACCATAGGCAGCATAGTTTTGTTATATATTGCCAGAGACAAATTGATCAACTTTTTTTTTTTTTTTTTTAGACAGAGTCTCACTTTGTAGTTCAGGCTGGTCCTGAGCTCACTATGTAGCCCAGGCAAGCCTCGAACTCAGCAATCCTCCTGTCTCTGCCTCCTGAGTGCTGGGATTACAGGTGTGAGTCACCACGCCCGGCCAAATTGATCAACTTTTTAAAATTAAAGTTTAAAAACTAGTTAAACATTTTTTGGCCCAGTTTTTCATAACAACGGTATTCAAAGACTGTTAGAATTAGGAAAATTATGCAAAAAAAAAAGCGTTAAATTTTACCATCAAAACAATGCTGGAATCCAAACAACAGAATGAAACATATATCTGCATAACTGCTTAAGGAAAGCGATGAAGGAATGCTCTTTTATTATTTCTTAACGTAGAATAATTGCTTTTCTGTACCTCAGCTACATGAAGAGGTGTTGAATGGCAGTTATCCAGACGCACACCCTGGAAATAAGTCGCAGTTATTTCAGTATATTTTTTCATGTGTGCCCAGAGATAAGGACAATCCTCTGGTTTACTGCCATAGCGTAATTTAACACTGTCTCCCCAGCAGATAAGTTCTCTCCTTAAGTAAACATCCGAACCTGTTAAGAAAAATGGTTTGTTTTCATTGGTTCAAGAAACAGAATAAAAATAATTACCTCAAGAAAACAGTCATTTTCATTTTACTTAAAAATTCTTTTATTAATACATATTTGAAGTTGATAATGCTCATATCTATTGTGAGAGGTTGGTACACATACATAACAGATCTCAGTTTTTTTTAACTTCCCCTTTCCCTCCTCTCCCTGCATCTCTAAGGCTTCTCATTTGCAAAAGACCTATTAAAGAAAAACTGTCCTTTTTTTTTCTTTTGAGACAGTCTTATTACATAGGGCTGCCTGTCCTTGAACTCACTACATAGCATAGGCTGAGCTAGAACTCATGATTCCATTGTCTTATCCTTCCACGTCTTGGGGTTACAGATGTACACCACCATGCCTGGCTAATACTCTTTTTCTTGAGACAGGGTCTCACTTTGTACTTCAGGCTGGCCCTGAGCTCACTATGTAGCCCAGGCAAGCCTCAAACTCAGCAATCCTCCAGCCTCTGCCTCCTGAGTTCTGGCATTACAGGTGTGAGCCACTATACCCAGCACTGTGGTACGTAGTACTGATTGCTGGTGGGCATGAGTCACCATGCCCGGTATTGTTGTATGTGGTTACCAGGATTGAACCAGGGACCTTGCACTGCTAGGCAGGTGCCAGAACCAGAGTTAAATTGCCAGCCCAATACTGTCATTTTTAAAATGAATTATTTCTACCAAAAATGATATTTGGTTAAAATTATATCTAAAATGATATGACAAAAATATAAAATTAATACATTAATTTGCATCTCACACTACTTTGCAAAAATTCTAGCTTTTGATCTTTACAAAAAATGTGGGCTTAACTTCAAAATGTCAAATAGTCTCTTAAGCAAAAACAGTATCACAGGCTCTTAAAAACTGCAATTTTACCAAAAACATTTAAAGCTCCATCTCTATCTTTCTTTCATTTTTGAGAATGGTTTACATTAAATCTACAGCATATGGCAGAATGAATTTTTTCATTAAAATACTTGGAAAAGAGGGGGCAGATATACTTAAGCCCAAAGTTACAGTTAATATTCTTTGAAGAACATAAGAATTCTGACTTAACTTTAACATTACTAAAATAAATTTTGACTTCTGAGATGTTAAAAAGCACATCCCTTTATACATCTCCTGCAAAGTATTTCCTAAAAATAAAACAGTAGGATTAAAAACAGTGCCAAGGTGAGGGGAAACCTAGAAATAATTATTTCTAGTTTAACTGTCTTTCAAATACCTTAGAACCAATGAATGAAAGTATCTGACTATAATAGCAATGGTTTCAAACTTTTTAGAAGTGTAATACAATATTTTGCCAAAATAATAGCTTATATAGATCCACAGCATATAAATTAAGTATTCAAAAGCTCTTTTTTTGTGGGGGGTTGGGACAAGGCTATGTAGTTTAGACTGGCCCTGAACTTATAGAAATCCTCCTGCCTCAAACTCCCAAGCACAAGAAGTATAGGTGTGCACCACTAAAAATAGTTCAAAAGGGCCGGAGGGTTAGCTCAGTGGTTCCGGCGCCTGCCTCCCAAGTGCAAGGTCCTGAGTTCAATCCCCAGTAACCACATACGATGCTGGGCATGGAGACTCATGCCCACCAGCAATCAATACCACATACCACAGTGCTGGGCGTGGTGGCTTGCGCCTGTAATCCCAGCACTTGGGAGGCAGAGACAGGAGGATTGCTGAGTTCAAGGCTTGCCTGGGCTATAGAGTGAGCTCAGAGCCAGCCTGAACTACAAAGTGAAACCCTGTCTCAAAAAAAAAAAAAAAAAAAAAAAAAAAAAGTTCAAAAGGTGTTCTGTTTGAGGAAACTGAAGGTCGAAAGGCAAAGGCCAAAAAAGTATATGCATACTATCCTTTTAGGCAACCTCTTTTCTTCTCGTCAAATATTTGTTTATATCTTACATGTATTTTGCAAAAATTCTAGCTTATAGCTTGTTTTTAAAACGTGACAATTTCAAAAATTTTAATTGCTTCTTAAGGGAAAAAATAGTAATAGCTTCATTAAAGCTACTGGTCTGCTCAAAATAGTTTTCCTTCTTGTTCCTCTCAAACTGATGCAGCTCTGATACCTGTAATAATACAGTTGAAAAACTAGCTTCATTGGGGAAAGAGTTCAATAAAATAGATCCTATCTTGGGAGTTTCCAAGAACTCTTCCTTCCCCTATTCACAGAGAAGTAAAAAATTATGTACCTGGTTCAGCAAAGTTTCGAAGAGGATCATCTCCCATCACCCATCCATTATGTGCCATGAAAAAACAAGCTTTATTTGGGATGTGCATCATAGATTCTTCTGTGGACAGGCTCATTTCTTCAAATGGGAAAGTAAAATACCTGGAGATAGAATGAAATATTAAACCCAAAAAGAGAAACTCTTTGGAAAAAATCTGAATTTGTAAAAAGGAAAATTAAAATTTTCCCCTACTGAGTGGAATAAATAAAATCAGTTTGACATCATTTCTAGGATATGAAATTCAAATGCACAGACAGATTCTTTGAGCTAATCTAGTAGGATCTGAAGACTGGAGAGTCAAAATTGAACCATATACAGCTAATTTTTAGGACAATTTAAAAAAATTTTTAATTGAATTCTTTATTGGTACATTTTATATACAGCTCACAATCACGCTCAACATTGGGGAATTTGTATTAGTTTGTGACATGAGTTAATTCTTATTTTTACCCATATCCCTACCCACCCGATAACCCTCCACCCTCTATATACATGTGCTTTCTTTTTCTTTTTAAATTATATTTATTCTTTCCCTTCATTACTTTCCCCCACCACTTTCCCTTTAAGATAATTTTCAAAACCTCCTAAAATTACAGGAAAATTGCTTTGAGATATTCCTATTGTTTTGCAAAGCCTTCTATTATCCCAATTTATGCTGCAGATTAAAGTAAGGAGCTAGATACTTGCTCACTTTGGTTAACTCTGAATTCTTACTACTATGTGCTATAATCTGACTGTTTCTTGAAAATGGTCCTGTGTTGGAACTTAATTCCTCATGTTTGGAGGTAAAGTGTTGTGAAGAGACTTTTGGGTCATACAGGTGGAGCCCTTCTGAGTGAACCGACTCCCTTCTTGAGTGAGCTCTCCCTCTCAAGGATCTGGGTTAGCTGCTCCCTATGTTCACCTCTTCCACTTTTTGTCCTGAGTTCATATGGCATAAGGCCTGTTCTCAAAGCTCAGCAGAGGCTGCCATTGTGCTTCTAAGACTTCCCAGGCTCCAGAACTCTGAACCAAAATTAATCTTGTTTCTTTATAAATGTTCCAATCTCAGGCACTCCACATTCCAATGACAGAGAAACAATCTAGTATGCAGTCCTCCAGAAACATTAATGTAAATAATATCTATAAATTGGCTCATAGTGAGATATTTCTAAGTAAACATCTGTCTAACAAAATTAATTAATAGTATGTATTCTTGTGAATTAAAATTTCTACTTCAATTTAAGAAATGTCCTGAAATCACATAGGAAACATATTAACTTTTAAGTTTAAATACAATTTTCAATTTTTTTTTTTTTGAGACGGGGTCTTGCTTTGTAGTTCAGGCTGGCCCTGAGCTCACTATATAGCCCAGGCAAGCCTTGAACTCAGCAATCCTCCTGTCTCTGCCTCCCGAGTGCTGGGATTACAGGCATGAGCCGCCACGCCTGGCTACAATTTTCAATTTTGAACCATCAAGGAGAAGAAAACAAAAATGTAATACCTGGTAACTAAGGGATGTTTTCTAGTGACAGGACCCAGTTTAGGACCATGACCAGCCATTCGTTCATAAAACACATTTCCCAAGAAGCAATTAATTGCCTAGAAAATAAGAATATACTAAGTTGTCATATCATCAATAACAAATAGTATTAAGCCTCAAAGAGAAGTAACAGTTTAAAAATAGGTAAAACCTGCTCCTGATGATAGTGTATGAGCTGATGTCTCTCTGAATTTAAGTCCTCAATTTTCTTACGAAACCAATTACAGCATTCTTCAATTGCAGCTGGCCCATTGCTAGAGCAGAGAAATGCAAAGTCATTTAGTGGTTTAACAAAACCTACACTTAAAAACTTTCTAACAAAGGATTCTTAAATATAATCATCAGGATCTTAATTAGGGCTGAAAAACTATCCCAACTGTAAAAGTTTTTACACACATGCATAGAAACAACCTGGCACACAGATGGAATAGGAAGGTATAATGTGCCAAAGTAGTTAGAATTATGTGCATTACTTCATTTCATTTTCTGTGAAGAGTTTTAATAAGTAGTATGAAAGTCTTACTAGCCAAACAGATATACATATAGTATTATTTATTTCATGGACAAATAGATAACATACTTATGTGGAATGAAAGTTGCCAGTGCAATGTTCATATCTACAGTACAGCCAAGCCGTCTATATTCAGGATCCTGAATAATCTTAAGATGTTGTTTTGAATCAGACTTGATTACTCTTCTATTTTCTAAAAGGAATAAAAAATGGTAACTTAAATGCAAATACCCACAAGGAGATAACTGTCACTGGTTTTATGTTTGCAGACTATTATTTTACAGAAAACAAAAACTTATTTTACAAGCATCATCTCTGCTTCTCCACTTTTTTTATTTTTGGTTTTTGGCAACAGGGTCTTACCACATAATTTAGGCTAGTCTTGAACTCGTTAGATAGCCAGGCTGACCTCAAACCTGTAATGATCCTCCTGCCTCAGCCTTCTGAGTACTGGGTTTACAGGTGTTTGCTACCATGCCAACTCCTGCTTCTCCTTATTGCTTGTTATCAAACACACACACACACACACACACACACACACACACACACAGAAAGACATTATACTGAGAGAGAAAAAATATCATTAATAAAAGAACAACAGGAATTCCTTTGGCTCAATCCTAGCCTCACTTTGTTGTCTCAGTCAGAATTCATTTATTCACTTTTTAGACCATGATGGGCTTCGGTGGTGAGTGCTTTCTTCTCAGGTATGTAATACCAAATATTTTAACCTCAGGATTTCTGTTTTATCAGACACTGGTTTTGTTTCTAAAACAAGTCTAATCAAAAACCTGACTTTCTTTGCATTCACTGAAAGAAGTGTATGGCCTTTTTTTTTCTTCTGGTATTGGGGATTGAACTCAAGATCTTGTGTTTGCCAAGTAGGTGAGCTACATCCGCAGTCCACATAACTTTGTTTTTATGTTTTCATATACAATCATATTATTTACATAATAATAGCACAAAAAGGAAATAGTTTTTTTTTTTTTTTTCATTTTGGAGACAGGGTCTCGCTTTGTAGTTCAGGCTGGCCCTGAGCTCACTATGGTGCCCAGGCAAGCCGCTGCGAACTCAGCAATCCTCCTGTCTCTGCCTCCCGAGTGCTGGGATTACAGGCGTGAGCCACCACATCCGGCATTGCGGTATGCGGTGTTGATTGTTGGTGGGCGTGTCTCCACGCCCAGCATTATATGTGATTACTGGGGATCGAACTCAGGACCTTCCGCTTGCGAGGCAGGCACCGGAACCACTGAGCTAACCCTCCGGCCCCAAAAGGAAATAGTTTTGAGGGGGAATTTTCATTCTTTTTCTGGAACTTGTTTAATAAATCAAGCGTCAATATAGAACTGTCTCCAATGGAAGTAATTAATTAATATTTAGCTTAAGTTACAGATACTTTGAAATAGCTTATAAAAACACAAAGTAGGGGCTGGAGGGTTAGCTCAGTGGTTCCAGCGCCTGCCTCGCAAGCACAAGGTCCTGAGTTCGATCCCTGGTAACCACATACAATGCTGGGCGTGGAGACTCACCCCCACTAGCAATCAATACCACATACCACAGTGCCGGGCCGGCGTGGTGGCTCACGCCTGTAATCCCAGCACTCGGGAGGCAGAGGCAGGAGGATTGCTGAGTTCGAGGCTTGCCTGGACTACATAGTGAGCTCAGAGCCAGCCTGAACTACAAAGCGAGACCCTGTCTCAAAAGGAAAAAAATAATAATAATAAAAATAAAAACAACAAAGTAAAATAGATTCTTAAAATGCAATTATTACAGTCTGGAAAAGTATATAAAACCTGAAAAGAAATGTTTGAAAAAAGGATAAATCTGTACCATTAGTGGCAAGAAATAGTTTTTAGTATTGTTAGAATCAAAGATAGATCTCTGAAAGAACACAGAAAACAGACAATTGTATATTAGTATATGAATACATACTGTACTATAAAGTATTATGGTGGTACTCCAAATAAGTATAAAGGATGAGTTATCAATTCAACATTATTTTTGAATAAGCACAGTTAAATACTTCCTTTATATGGTTCAAAAGTAATAAATTTTTAAATGTGGAGGCATATAATGAGTAAGATTAGAAGAAAATATAGAATGATGATAGGTATTTTCTTTTTTTTTTTGTAGTTCAGGCTGGCCCTGAGCTCATTATGTAGCCCAGGCAAGCCTCGAACTCAGCAATCCTCCAATGATAGGTATTTTCTAAGTATGATGTGAAATCAGAAGCCATAAAAGACTACATTGAAAAAAATCCACCAGAAATAGGAGTTAAATGATTAATGGTATAGTAAGAAAATATATTTGAGGTCTACATAAGAAGGAAGAAGGCCTGCTACATATTACCTTATATGGGTAATAGATCAATACAAAAGAGGCAAATGGTTCAATAGAAAAAAGAAGAATATTAATAGGTGATAAATGCAAGAACATAAATAACCAGCTTCAAAGTGAAAACATTTAATAATCAAAGATATAAATTAAAATAAGATATGCTTTGCCCGATTGACAAAGTTTTAAAAGATTGTCTCTAATGTTGGTGAAGGTATTGCTTACAATAATATAAGCTGGAGTACTGCTTATAATAGTGTAAGTTTGTATAGTGTGTTATAAAAACAATTTGACAACATCTATTATGTTTAAAATTTATTCTACAGGCTTATGTAGTGAGTAAATATAAAGCATATATTTTCTGCAGTACTGCTTATAAGTTCCATCAGGATAGGGGTTTTGTTATATTCATAACTGAACCTTCACGCTGGAAAAATATCTAACTCAAAATAGATAGTTTAATAAATATACACTGGCCGGGCATGGTGGCTCACACCTGTAATCTCAGCACTCGGGAGGCAGAGACAGGAGGATTGCTGAGTTCAAGGCTTGCCTGGGTTACACAGTGAGCTCAGGGCCAGCCTGAACTACAAAGCGAGACTCTGTCTCAAAAGAAAAAAAAAAAAAAAAAAAATATATATATATATATACACTGACTAGGTGTGGTGGTGTATGCCTGTAATCCCAGTACTCAACAGGCTGAGGCAGGAAGATCACTGTTGGTTTGAGGCCAGCCTCACCTACACAGGGAGGCTCTGTTTCCAAAACAAAACAAAACATCAAATGAACAAATGATGAAAAAGCTGGAAATAACCCAAAATTACTAAATAAATTTATGCACCTCAATATGGTATATAGGGGCCGGAGGGTTAGCTCAGTGGTTCCGGCGCCTGCCTCGCAAGCGCAAGGTCCTGAGTTCGATCCTGGTAACCACATATAATGCTGGGCGTGGAGACTCACGCCCACCAACAATCAACACCGCATACCACAATGCCGGGCATGGTGGCTCACGCCTGTAATCCCAGCACTCGGGAGGCAGAGACAGGAGGATTGCTGAGTTCAAGGCTTGCCTGGGCTACATAGTGAGCTCAGGGCCAGCCTGAACTACAAAGCGAGACCCTGTCTCAAAATAAAACAAAACAAAACAATATGATATATAGACTGTAATTACATAGAGAGTAAAGAAATAATTAGCTGGAAAGAATTCATACTGTCAACCAAAAGAGAAACATTTTTTGCTTTAGTCTAATGCATATAAAATAGATTTAAATATAAAGCTATATACATAATTTATATAGTTATAAAATGATATATAGTTTGAATTTCTTTGAAAATGTGAAAAGAAACAAAAAGCATCTATTTGTAGTTCCCTCTAAGAAGTGAATTTTAGGAGAAAGGAAGTCACACATCCTATTTTTTAACACTCCCCCCAATACACACACATACTAGAGTCTGTGTATATCCTCAGCCCGGGACAGGGTCTCAGTAAGACAATAAGTTCCCCTCGTTGGGCTTGAACTTGTGATGCTTCTACCTTAACCTCTCAGAATGCTGAAATTAAAGGCTTGTGGCACCATATCTGGCTTATTATCTTTAGGATGAATATACATTATTATATATACACAATATACTTTAAATATACCATAGTCTTTCATAAAATAAAACATGAAAGAAAGCAAATACAAAAGTTGTTGCATTAGGGTATTACATAATCATAAAAGTTGATGATGAATTAAGACTAAGCTTCCTGAATCTCATTTCAAAGACATTATTTCTGAGTCTTACTCTATATCTGCTTTCTAGATGTAGAAGAGAATTTCTTTTTTTTTTTTTTGAGACAGGGTCTCGCTTTGTAGCTCAGGCTGGCCCTGAGCTCACTATGTAGCCCAGGCAAGCCTCGAACTCAGTAATCCTCCTGTCTCTGCTTCCCTAGTGCTGGGATTACAGGCATGAGCCATGATGCCTGGCACTGTGGTATGTGGTACTGATTGCTGGTGGGCGTGAGTCACCACGCCCAGCATTGTTGTATGTGGTTACTGGATGGAACTCAGGACCTTGCACTTGGAGGCAGGCACTGGAAGCACTGAGCTAAATCTCCAGCCCTAGAAGGGAATTTCTTAAGAGCCTCCAAAGATTTTCAATGCTGGGCTGTCCTACACTAACAGATACTTTCATTATAATTCTTTCTGTCTCTTAACAACTCTGTCTCTTCTGAATTTACATTTTCCTATCTTTGTTGGGGACACACTGATCAACTTGTTGATTGTGTCCTTAACTGAAGATGTTTGTTTTGTTTTTTGGTTCCAGGATAAAACTTGGGACCTTGCACTTGGAAGGCAGGCACCAGAACCAGTGAGATAAATTCCTAGCATTTGGTTTTGTTTCTGGACACAGAGTCTTGCTATCTAGTTCAGGCTGGCCTTGAATTCACTATAGCATCCAGGCTGTTCTCAAACTGGCAGCAATCCTCCTGCCTCAACCTTCTGAGTGCTGGGATTACAGATGTGCATGACCACTCCCCACTCTATCTTTTATAACAAACTACATCTGGCTTTACTCTCACTCAGTTAGGTGATAGGCATCATAAGCTGGAGGCTCCATGGTTAAGATTCTTACTATAGTTAGAAGACTGATTCAAGACCTAGGTCAAACCTGTCTTGGCTTGGGTAACCTCCTTCTACTTAAATCTCATTCATAATCTCTAATTGCTACCTGAGCATTCTTATTATGGGTAAAAAAGCCAGCTAGACATATATAAACAGACAGATAGGGCTGGCCTCTGAAAGACTTGCAAAAAAGAGGATCCTTGTGAAGGTCAACACCATCAATTAGAGATACTACACTACAGACCTCATTCTCCTCCTAGGATGGAAGGTCAAGGTCTGGATCCAGCCCCTACTTGGAATGCATTAATTACAAAATGCCCAGATAATGGGCCAGGACCTTGAACCACCTGGAGGAGTGGTTTACCCTAACTCAAATATCCAGACCAGAAAGACCCTCTAAGGCTTGATTCCTCATTGGTGACCCTATTTTTGAACCCACCCACCTCGTTATTTTGGTCTATAAAATTCCCCTGGAAGAAGCAATCCTTGGGGTACCCACTTTCTGAGTTCCCCTTCTGTCTCTCTTAAGGCAGAAGCTTTCTCTCTCAATAAAATTTTCCTACTCAAACCTCCGTTATTCCTAAAATTC
The DNA here is from genome assembly GCA_004025085.1 of Thryonomys swinderianus. Classification (NCBI taxonomy): domain Eukaryota; kingdom Metazoa; phylum Chordata; class Mammalia; order Rodentia; family Thryonomyidae; genus Thryonomys; species Thryonomys swinderianus. The sequence goes on from PVIC010004169.1 coordinate 11,337, forward strand.
ATTCTTCGATTTTTAGAGAACACAAACTCACATTTCAGCAGGGGAGCTAGGCCTTGCTCTCCTGTGTCATTCTGATAAGGAACACCAGTAAGATGCAGTTCCCAAGGGAAACAATTATGTTACACTTTATTATGATAGACACTTCGGATGTCTCTGATCTCAGATTCCAGAAGTAGCATCAAAAATAATCCAAATTGGCCGGGCATGGTGGCTCACGCTTGTAATCCCAGCACTCAGGAGGCAGGGACAGGAGGATTGTTGGGTTCAAGGCTTGCCTGGGCTACATAGTGAGCTGAGAGCCAGCCTGAACTACAAAGTGAGACACTGTCTCAAAAAAAACCAAAAAAATACAAAATTGGGGTCCAGAGATTTAGCTCAGTGGTTCAAGGTCCTGAGTTCCATCAGGTAACCACAAACAACAATGCTGTGCGTGGTGACTCGTGCCCACCAGCAATGAGTACCACATACCACAGTGCCAGGTGTGGTGGCTCACACCTGTAATCCCAGCACTCCAGAGGCAGAGGCAGGAGGACTGATGTACTCCAGGTTTGCCTGGGCTACATAGTGAACTCAGGGCTAGCCTGAACTGTAAAGCGAGACCTTGTCTCACAAAAAAACAAAACAAAACAAAAAACCTGCAAACGGGGAGTTGGGGATTTAACTCAATGATCTGGCCCCTGCCTCACAAGCACAAGGTCCCAAGTTTGATCCTTGGTACCAAAAAAAAAAAAAAAAAGACTCAAATATTGTATAACAGATTTAATTATTTAATTATAATGTTAACCAAATGAAGAAGTTATCCTTCACACAAATGTAATATTACATTTCATATAACTGATAGGAATGATCTAATGTATATCTTTTACCTTGTGTGAGAAGTCTTCTAAATTCCGCAACTGCTCTGTGTTCATCTATTTGGAAAAATTCCCACAATTTAATCTTTGGATAAATATCCTCCCAAATTACTTTTCGAATGCACTGAAAAAGTTCAATAGTGAAAAAAATATGACTATGAATCTTTTCACCAAATACTCTTTACCATATAAAAATACATTATAATTTTGTTTTTGTTTTTTAGTCAGGGCCTCGCTCTCTAATTCAGCCTGGCCTTGAACTCACTATGTAGCCAAGACTGCTTTCACTTCCTGTGTATTAGGATTACAGACATGTGCCACCATACCCAGCCTAAATTATATATAAGTAATTTTTAACCACATATTTAATTTGTACTTTAGAAATTTTGTTACTTATTAGTTGTGAAGGTTCTCTACACATACTTACATTCATGTGGTGATCATTTTCAATCAAAGGAGGGATTCCTTTTTCTCTAAATTTCCCCTCTGCAACCTCACAGGAGAAATGCCAGAATGCTCTGTCTAAAATCCAGGCAGGCTTTAAGTGTGGAGAATTCACAAGATTATATGCAGATTCTGGATGTTCCTGGATCCATTTACTGTTAGCAGCTTAAAGAAAAAGGAAACGTATTTTGTGATTAAAGTGAGTATTTTATAATTAAAGAAAATATCTATCCTAAGTTTAAAGGTATAACAAAATATTGACATCTACCACTCATTTCCTATCAGACATAATTTTTTTTTTTTTGAGCCAGGATTTTGCTCTGTAGTTCAGGCTGGCCCTCAGCTCACTATGTAGCCCAGGCAAGCCTGGAACTCAGCAATCCTCCTGCCTCTGCCTCCCCAGTGCTGGGATTACAGGCATGAGCCACCACACCTGGCAGGGTGGTATGTGGTATTGATTGCTGGTGGGCGTGAGTCACTAACATTGTATGTGGTGACCAGGATCAAATTCAGTACCTTGCACTTGTGAGGCAGGTGCCGGAACCACTGAGCTAAATCTTCAACTCTATCAGACATAATATTTTATACTATCATATAAAATTTCTTTGCTTATGACATCCTATTATCTATTTCACCATATTATTTTAAATTTTAATGCTTAGAAAATGCTGATCAATTGCTTCCAATATTTAGCTATTATGAATTGTGCTGTTATCAACAGATTAGCAATCGAAAAAATGGTACTTATACACTATGGAGTACCATTTCCTATAAAGAAAGATTAGTCAGGGCTGGAGATTTAGCTCAGCGGTTCCAAGTGCCTGCCTCGCAAGTGCAAGGTCTTGAGTTTGATCCCCAGTAACCACATACAACAATGCTGGGCATGATGACTCACTCCCACCAGCGATCAATACCACATACCACAGTGCCAGGCATGGTGGTTCATGCCTGTAATCCCAGCACTGGGGAGGCACAGGCAGGATTGCTGAGTTGGAGGCTTGCCTGGGCTACAATGAGCTCAGGGCCAGCCTGAACTACAAAGCGAGACCCTGTCTCAAAAAAAAAAAAAAAAAAAAAGATAAGTCACTTCTAGAAAACGGATGCACCTTGAGATCATAATTTTAAGTGAAATAAATCAGGAATACAAGCTAAAATATATCCCATGGTTTCTCTTATATGAGAAGCCCAAAATATAAATAGAGAGGGAAATAAAAGACAGATAATAGGAAGTAGGGAGATAGTTCTTTCTCAAAAGGCAAGGGGATCAAGAGATGAAGGGAGGGGCCGGAGGGTTAGCTCAGTGGTTCCATTGCCTGCCTTGCAAGCGCAAGGTCCTGAGTTCGATCCCTGGTAGCACATACAATGCTGGGCGTGGAGACTCACACCCACCAACAATCAATACCACATACCACAGTGCCGGGCGTGGTGGCTCACTACTGTAATCCCAGCAACTCGGGAGGCAGAAACAGGTGGATTGCTGAGTTTGAGGCTTGCCTGGGCTACATAGTGAACTCAGAGCCAGCCCAAACTACAAAGTGAGACCCTGTCTCAAAAAAACAAAACAAAACAAAAGAGATGAAGGGAGGTTCGGGAAGAAGGAAAGGAGATTAAAAATGAATTAAGATGTATTATGTATAGGTACCAACTCCACACATGGAATGTAAACATTACCTACTGCAAAGATGCAATGATTTTTTTTTAAAGATGTCTTGATTTAAAAAAAAAAAAAGGAAATCCTAACAGCAAAACTATTACACAACTACTTGGAATGGTTGATAAAATATGTGCTTACATAAGACAGATAAAACAGTCTAAAAAGTTGCTAAAAAAATATACTGAAAGAATAAGGATGTAGTTTATATCTTACTCATTTGCATCAATAAATTCAGAATCAGAATCAGGAGTTTGGAAAGATTCCAATTATAAAGATAATTTACGTTAGAAAGGTTTTTTTAAATGGAGAAGATGCACACACAATTTATCTGACATCCATCTGCCCATCATCTATCTATGTATCTCTGCTTATTTGGTTTATTTTTGAGACATGGTCTCACTTTGTAGTTCAGGCTGGCCTTCAATTCACTATGTAGCCCAGGCTGGCCTCTGCCTCTTGAGTGCTGGGATTATAGATGTGCACCACCATGCCTAGTCTGCCTTTTTTTTTTTTTTTGGAGACAGGGTCTCACTTTGCAGTTCAGGCTGGCCCTGAGCTCACTATGTAGCCCAGGCAAGCCTCAAACTCTGCAGTCCTCCTGTCTCTGCCTCCCTAGTGCTGGGATTACAGGCGTGAGCCACCACACCCTGCACTGTGGTATGTGGTATTGATCGCTGGTGGGCTTGAGTCACCATGCCCAGCATTGTACGTGGTTACCGGTGATCAAACTCAAGACTTGAGCTTGCAAGGCAGGCACCAGAACCATTGAGCTAAATCTCTGGCCCTCTATCTGCTTTTTTGAGATAGAGTCTTACTAACTTGTCCAGGCTGGCCCTAAATTCTGGATTCTCCTGCTTCAGCCTACTGAATAGCTAGAATTATAGGTGTGTGCCAACTCAGCCATCTTGGTTTTTTCTTTTCTTTTTTTTTTGAGACAGTCTCTTGGTATGTATTTCAGGCTGGCCTTGAACTCACTGTGTAGCTCAGGCTGGCCTGGAACTCACAGTGATCTTCCTGCCTCAGTCTCCCAAATCCTGATATTGTAGGTACATGCCACCACACTGCCAAGTTTGTTTGATTTTAAAATGAGTTAACACCCACTGAATTTGCAGCGAATAGTTAGTGAAATAAAACCAATAGCAATTACTGCATACATACCACGTGTTAGGAATTGTTCTAAGCAGTTAAATGCACGTATGATTTCTCATTTCCAACTATTTGGTATAGAACATGCTATTATGTTCCTTTAAGAGATGAAGAACTGAGGCACAGAGATATAAGTAACTCAGCCAAAGTCAGACAGCCAGGAATTAACTTGGGCAATTCTTTCTTCACCATTTGGAAACATGACATCTTTGCTCTGTTGCTGAGGTGAATGTGTTTGTACCCTATTTACTTGGCTGAGTACTCTTACGAATTTTTAGAATCATTATTATTTCTACTTCTGTAATACATTTAGTAAATTACTCATATATATCATTTATGCTTGCAATAAACACTTAGATGAAGAAGGATGTTTAGGTGTAGAAATCTTATAATAAAAGTTAAATTGATAACGTTCAAAATTTGCATCAAGATGCTCTTCCTCTGGGTATAATGGTTCACACCTGCAATCCCAGCACTCAGATTGCCCAGGTAGGAGGGTGGATATGAGTTCGAGGCCAGCCTTGGCCACAAAAGGAGTTGAAAGTCAGCTTGAATTACATAATGAGACACTGTTTCAGAAAACAAAAACAAAACAAATAAATAGATGCTGCTCCCTAGATACATCATCACATTCATTGAAATTCAAGGTATTTGTTAAGAAGGCAAAATGTAGCAATAGTTTTATCTAGTTAGGATTTTCACTTTACTGGCTAGAGGCAGGCCTCAGTGGAAGAGTACTTGTCTAATTCTGCAAGACCCTGGACTCACATACATACATAAGAATGTTATGAATGAATGTTAAGGTTATCATTCCTTTCCACTCCTTTTCTTCTGACGAGTTCAGCTATGATGCCCAGGATGGTATTCAACTACTAGGTTTTTTTCAAATAGCTAGATATTATTGTTTCTAATTCCAATCTAATTTATTTTACAGTACTGAGGATTGAATCCAGGGTCCTGTGCATCCTAGGATGTGCTCTATTAGCCTTTTCAGTGCAGGATCTTGCTAAGTTGCTCAGGCTGGCCCGAGCTTGTGATCTTCATGCCTCAGGCACCCCACTGGCATATCCTGGGAGAAAGCAGTCCAGTTAATGGACAGGATAACTGAGTAGGTCTCTATTTAAATCCAGAGACTTTTTCTGTTTTTACCAAGATGTACTAGGTTTTCTTGTTTCTCCCTATGCCAAACATTGCTCTGGGGAACAAGGATAAATGATTATTTTAAAATAATTTTCATCAGTTACAATTGTTTCACCAGGTAGATGATGTGTGGAGCCCTCCTACTGCCATTCTGGAAGCGGATCCTCCCCTGAATAGTAACTTCTTAAATTAAATCCTGTTTCACAGAAAGGATATTGTGATTTGCAACAGTTTCTAAGTAATCAAGTTCATTTCTTGTACACTGCAGTCTCTCAAACTCAGAAATATGTCCGTACCAAAAACTGCTACTGGGCTTCAATTTTCATCCTTTCTTCCTTTAGTAATAAAACTCCCAAAATTCAGCTGCATACATGGCTGGCAAATTAAAGACTTTATTGGAAAACTTCTTTAAAGGTATGTAGAAGAGACAAAATCTGACCTGATGCAATGTGAGCAGAAGCTTGGGCGGAATATGATACAGAAGCCAGGGCAGACATATTTGATTAAAAGTTGGAAAAAGAGTGTTAAAGATGACAGAGCAACATGAAAGAAAGAATCTGATTTCCTGGTGCCACGCAGCTACTATTTTAGTCCTAGGATGCCTATCTGATCTTTCTTAAGAGATTAAATACAATTTCAAACTTAAATCCCTATAGTTTTCTGTCTCTGATATTGCTGCCTCAGCAGTATTCTAATTCTATAGTTGTGACTAATGCAGTATCTTTATGTTAATAGTTATGTGAATATAATTATGTGAATATTATGAATGTCTAAGTAATTATCAATGCTGTCATTATTTCAAGTGACAAATATTAGACTGGAGGTTTAGCTCACTGGCTCTGTGCCAGCCTCACAAACTCAAGGTCTTGAGTTAGATCCCCCTACCCTAGAAGAAGAAGGAAAAAAAAGTTGCTCAAGTGACAAATATTGTGTTGCTGAGTTACAGTTTTCACTATAAACATGGGATCCTGATCTGCAGGTACATGCAGATTTGCCATTACTACTGGATGTTACTGATTTTGATAGCTAACTGACTGACTCAACTTGAATAAGAAATGCTCAACTATATTGGATCAACATGTTTCTGGGTGTGTGTGAAGGGATTTACTGAAGACAGAAGTTCCATCCTGTATGTAAGTGGAACCAACCAATAGGCTTATCACATGGATGGAATAAAAGGAAAACAAAGGAAGGCTTGTTTCTGTTTCTTCCAAGGATTGCCAGTCTTCACCTTAGATGTCATCTCTTGGCTTCCAGCATAGATTCTTCAGCCTTCCATCATGGACCTTTTGGCCTCCTAATGCAGACTCATACAGGACTCTACAGTGAGTTTCAGGTCAGCTTCAAGATTGTTTAGCTCTCCAGCATGCAGACAAATCTTCTGCACTCTCCCACAGCTGACTCTGTGTGTGTCCACTAAGCTAATCTTGTAAATTCTTATATATTTATATATCTTGAATATTTATACATCTTGCATTAAGTTTTTCTTTAGGAAGCATTGACTGATACATTGTCTATTGATAAACTAGATCTATAATCATTAAACATTTTCATATTTTCTATGGTTTCTTGAAAAACATGAGACAATGATTTCATTTAGACTTTTATAGCATCAAGAATTCTTGTTCTTTACATATGGAAATCAGTAGAACCCCCACTTTCTACTTTGTGGCACACAAAAAAGATAGCATTTATAATGTATACTGGATTAAACTGTAAGCTCATAACTAGAAGCTTCATCAGACTAAGCTCAGCCGCTCTGATGGGTAAGGGGAACAACTGTTCTTTGAGGGTTATCAGCTGAAAACATTTTATATGTTTTATAGGATTCTATATTATTGAGGTTATTTTGGGAACCAAAATGGGCTAACTTTATCCTTTCTCTTTTTTGGTATGCTTTTAACATGTAAATTATTTGAAAAGCTTACCACTGATCTTCTGTACAATAACAGAAGTCATTCAGGTATTCAAATATGTTATAGAACTAGAACCTCTAGTACATAGATTTTATTATGGAAAGTATCAATATTTTAACTTGAAATATGTGATTATATCCCTTCTATAATCACTCTATTTTTACTACTTCTAAAAGCATCATATATAAAGTACTTATGAGCCAATTACATTTTTAAATAATACTATTTCCTTTAAAAGAAAGAGAAAGTGACATTATACAAAATAGATTTTTAAACTGAAGGACATTTAATCACCACTTGTTTCTTAAAAATTAATTTTATATCACTGGGCATGGTGGCTCAAGCCTGTAATCCCAGCACTTGGGAGGCAGAGACAGGAGGATTGCTGAGTTCGAAGCTTGCCTAGGTTACACAGTGAGCTCAGAGCCAGCTCAAACTACAAAGCGAGACGCTGTCTCAAAAAAATAAATAAAAATAAAAATTAATTTTATATAAGGGCTGGGGATGTAGCTCAATAGAATAGTCCAAATCTGTATATATGTGTGTGTGTATCAGTGAATAAAATAATTAAAATTTAATATTCTCATCAAAATTAGTGAAGGTCATACCAGTATGATTGTAGACCACATCTGTAATACAAAGAACATTCCATTCTTTCTTCAGTTTTTCCACTAGTTGTCCAACATCATCCCAGGAATACTTTCTATTCGGTCTTGAAAAGTCAGGATTTAATTCTAATTGATCAGCAAGGGAATAGCAGGACCTAGACAGTCCAAGAGGCTGCAGTGGTGTGAAGTGAATCATGTTGTACCCTACAATGCAAGAAAACAAGGATTACTGTAAGAAAAAATATAACTAACCCAAAATTAGGTGAAATATAAATGTAAACTTTAAGTAATTATAAATAGGAAGGCAACCAAGCTACTAGAAAAGGCATCAGACATGGGTTCAAATTCCACCTGTATACACTACTTAAATCATTTAATGTGATCAGTGATAATATTTACAAGGCAAGGATAATGGTGTAATTTATTTGAGAAAAATTACATATAGTTATTGTTATGGGTTTGGCCTTTATTTGTTGGATATAAGAATATTTCCAATGCCTGAATAATATACACAGTTATTGTTAGAGATTTGGCTTTTATTTGTTGGATATAAGATAATATTTCCAATGCAAGAATATTAATATACATCTTTTCCCTACTTTTAATATTCCACAGTACTTGTATTCGCAAAACTTAGCTGTCAACAATTTTTCCTCACACTGTATTCAATTTGAAAGTAGAAAAATCAACATCATTATAATATTTTACCAATTTTCCTACATGAAAACAAAATCTTAGAAATGATAATATCATTTTATCAGAGTTCCTTCAATTATTATTAAATTTAAACATGTAACTGGCCATTTTTATAGATTAAAATTGGTCAAGTACAAAAGATTTCATATGATTTTTCTGTATTACTAAATATACTAAGAAACAAAATTAAAGGTAAAAGCATAACTTTTTTTTGGTGGTACTAGGGATTGAACTCAAGACCTTGTGCTTGCCAGGTAGGGACAGCACCACTGGCTAATATCCTCAGCCCTACGACTTTGAAAACTATATGAGAAGATAATCGTGTGGATTTAAAAAAAGAAAAAGTCAAAATAAAGGAAATTGACATTACCTGATTCTTTTGCAACCCTAAGTCTGCTTTCCCATTCATCAAAAGGTCCTAAACACTTAGCTAAAAATGTCTGGAGAGTAACACAGTCCAAGGGTAACACATGGTTATCAGCACCAACTCGTAAAATAGGATCCACAACTATGTAACCTCCACCACTTTTCTCATTTCTAAGAGAAAAAACACAACAAAAACTTTACAATTAATCAGAGAAAGACATCCTCTTCTAATAGTCTGACTCTAGGAGGTTAATTGGCCCATTCAAAATGTATTTGTTTCTAAGTACAAAAAATCATTTACAAAGATCCAACAAAAAATAATGTAAGCCGCTTTTATCCAATTACTACAAGATTACATAGCAGTAGGGTTAATAAAAATAAACATGCCAAAACCTATCAGGGTACTCAAGTAGCAAGGGTACTCAAGTAGCAGCCTACAGTTACGTTGCAGGAAAAGACTACTTTAAAAAATGTATATAATATTTTGACTCTAAAATGGTCTTATAGTAATTTCCTAGTAATTTGAGAACCATATTGTGTTTTTGTTTTTTTTTTTCCTGGTACTGGACATCAAACTTAGGACCTAGCAATGGAGAGGCAGGCATGGTACCAATGAGCTAAATCCACAGCCCTTTAAAGAGCCATCTTATTTTTTCATCTCAAGAAAGCACTGCAAAAAAAAATGCACTGCCATTGTTTATATGTCATTTTAGGTCATGATGTAAATTAGCCTTTTTTCAATCCCAGGCATGGTGGCTCAGGCCTGTAATCCCAGCACTCAGGAGGCAGAGGCAGGATTGCTGAGTTTGAGGCTTGCCTGGGCTACATAGTGAGCTCAGGGTCAGCCTGACCTACAAAGTGAGATCCTGTCTCAAAAAACCAAAACAAAACAAAACAAAAATACCCTTTTTTTCCACTAATACAGAACAAATAACTTACCCTTGAAGGAAGTAATATTGAAATGACCCAGCCTGTTGCAGATTAAGTTTACAGTATTTATCAGAATCATCTTCTCTTTCCGTTGGGTTTTCCCAATCCAAGGAATGGAATTTTTCTCGATTAAATGTTTCTCCAGGAAATGGGTAATTTGTATACACAGTAACTGCTTTTCCCTGCAAAGTTGGGCCTAATCGGAACTGTAGTTCAAACCCTAAACAAAAAGCATATTTTAATAAAATCAGTGGACTTACACAATGGTTAAAAAAATAGCTCCTTATTAAAAATACTTTAAAACTATGATTGTTGCAAGTTGTCTCAGGATTCTGACCATGCAAGCTGTCCCTGACTTCCTTTGTGTTTGGAAAACAGAACATGCAGAGATTAAAGATAACTTTGTAGATACATCCTGTTAAGGGATGCTGTGGGTCAGATGACCTTCTTGTTCCACACCTGTTCTGTAATGAAAGATACAATTGTTTAGTTAACTTAGTCTGCTATGTGCTATGTCTGCATTCTGCAGTTTTAGCAGGAAGGATAGAAAGGTTAGGAAGAACAGAAAGGTTCGGAAGATAGAATGACAAGAAAGTGTTGGGATGACACATTCCTTTGGGCTTATACACTATATAACCATGCCTGTGAATGGCAAATACTTCTGGTCCCCTGAGCCCTTCTTTTCTTTCTTACAGTTCTTCTGTATTCAGAGGATTCCAAACCTGGTCAGCAGAGATCACAGTTGGCGCCTGAACAAGAACTGGAACGAGACTCCCAGAGTAGTCATCAGTGCAGTTTTGAATCCTGTCTTATTTAGGGTGAGTACTGATAATGAAGTTATACGGCAAGCTAAGTCAAACTTTTGTATTTTGTACTTTCCTTATGCATTTACTAAAGGCCCAGGGAGCCTCTGTTTCTAGGTCTAGAATTGAGAGTTTAAAAATTGTTACCGAATATAATCCTTGGTTTCCAGATGAAGGAACTATGGAATGGGACTTGGATTAGAGGTAAAGAAAATGTTATTAAGGCTTACAGACAGGGAGAATCTGTCTCTGTTGATTTCTGGTCAGTCTGGGCATTAGTTCACATGTTACTGATCCCCTTCTCCCCTGAGGTGGAGGAAGGGAAGGAAATTCAAAAAAGAGCCACTCAATCTCTTTACGAGTACCAACTTGAAAAAGAGACTTAAAAAAAAAATTGAACTCTTTATTGGCACATTTTTTATATAGGTCACAATCAAACTCAACATTGGAAAATTTGTACTAGTATATGACATGAGTTAATTCTCATTTCCAACCATATCCTGACCTACCCCACAACCCCTCACCCCCTATATATACATGTTCTATCTTTTTCCTTTTCAAATCATATTCTTTCCCCTCATTACTTTTCCCTACCACATTCCCTTTGAGTATTTCCTATTTCACAAAATCTATCATACATTATAGAACTCAAAGGCCCAAGACAAAGAGTAAAAAGCTCTTCTTGGAACAGCCACGATCAGTGGTTCCCAGCATGCCTACAGCAGGAAAAAGTAAAGAGAAGAGGAAGTAAGAAAAATCTATGGTTATTGTAAAAAGAATGTTATAAAGTATAATATGTATGATAGTGCTCCTACTAGTGAAGATTTTGACAAGGAAGAAATAGGATTTGAGTCAGACAAGGCTTCTTTCTATGTTTGTTTGTTCTTGGTCTTTTCAGGTAAAAATGAAACCAAAACCTAGAGCTCCAACAGTGATTAAACAGAGAGCTAAAAAAAACCCATGCAACAAACTATCTTAGGGGGGGCAGTTTAGTGATAGGTTTGCAAAAGCAGTTCATTTAGATGATTATCCTATGGCTTTCCCTGTGATTCAATCTCAGGATGATGAAGGGGCTGAGGAGGTTAGATATGAAGGCTTGGAAATACAACAATTGTTTCAAATGAGGAAAGCTTGTGAGTGTGTATGGTACTCAATCATTCATAACTAAGGAGTTAATTAATGTTTTTGCTTTCACTAACAATACTTTTCTTCCTTATGATTGGCAAGTACTCATGAAATGTATTTTAAAACCAGGACAATTGGCTTTTGAGGATACTAATGAGGAATACCAAGGTGCTTTCCTCCATACAGCAATCAAGGCTAAGCCTCCTGGTGTGCAACCCAGATACCAGAAAGGTGGGGGGCACTGGCAAGAAGCCGTTCATGAAACTTTTCAAAGTCAACAGATGTATGTTTGTGAAGGGCCTGAGGGACAAAAAGTCTCTACACAACCTTATATTTTGGATGTGCCAATGAATTTATGGGATAAAGATTTAATGAGTCAATGCTAGAGATTTAATGATTTAATGAGCTCAATCAATTATACCTAATTATCCTGTTCAGAGCCAGCAAATTATTAATCAGATGGGTTATCTCCCAGGTTATGGTTAAAAAAATCAATAAATACTGGAACCAACTGAGGCTCAAATGAAATTTGATAGATTGAGACTAGGAGAAAATGTTTAGTTGGGGTCATTGAAATGCCTCTGCCTTTGAAAATTGATTGGAAAAATGATAATCCTATTTGGATAGATCACTGACCTCTTACAAAAGTTAAATTTGAGACATTATCACAATTAATTCAAGAACAATTAAATAAAGTCAGGGACAGCTTTCATGGCCAGACTCTGAGATGACCTCCAAAATATGATTTTTTTCAGTCATGTTTAAAATAACTCCATGTAATTGTTTTGGAACTACATACTTTGATTTTGCTTTTATATTTTAGAAAGTATAGTAAAATCATAGAACAGCCTGCTTCATAATGTGCCCTTTTAGGAAATTGATTCCTATTCATATAGCTACTTCAAGAAGTGCAGAGTTTGAAGCTGACCTTACGTACCTTTGACCAGCAACCCCTCTCAGCTCACTACTCTCAACTTAGATGTTTTCCAATATTTTCCAAACTGCAGTGGAGAAAGTGAGTGTCTCTATGGTGTCAGGAGAGGGGACTGTATATAAAACTTGGGAGGGGGGTATCATGGGACAACTGTTGTACTATACAAAGAAAGAAGTTAACCTGTGAAAGAAGTTACCTCAAAAGACAGAATTCACACTATCAACAGGAGTTCTGGAGGTATCTGCGTGACTGATGTCTGCTGAAATATAGTAGTATTCTAATAAAAGTTAAACAACTGACTGGGATGGTGTGAAGCACTGATCTGTAGTATCTGCTGACTTTCTGGTGGGATGGTCACATTATGGATAATCTAAAGATACCAACAGTTCACTGAACTTGGAGCTGGGAAGGGATGTGTACACAAACAAGCTAGCACATATCTCCCTCCCATGCACCACTGCCCACACACCTACTCTTCAGGTTTAGTTACTAACATTTTTGTTGGAATCCGGAGAGGCAAGATATTCCCAATTTTGTCTCAGTTAGGTTGTTTCTAATAAAAATATATCTGAGAGTTGACAGTGTGTTTCCCAAGAATTTAACCAAAAATGGGAATAAGGAACACATTACAGAGCAAGACCCTAACTCTTTTCAACTCTATGGAGACTGAGAGAAGGAAGTTGCAAAAAGCAAAGGCTAAAGACAGGTGAGGATGGCTCACAACATTGAAGAGACAAAACTCTCTCTATTGTAAAAGTCTACTGTAGCAAGTACCAGTGTAAAAGCTGTTAGTAAGATCACTAATGAAGGTGAAGATGCCACCTAGGAGCTTCATAGGTAGAAAGAAGTCAATGCTTGTCTTCAAATTATCAAAAGACTGGCTGACTCTTGTTAGCATAACTTTAAACTGAAGTCGGTGCTCACCATTCTGAGAACCATCGTGCCCTTAAGAATTATACTAAAGCTAGGCATGGTGGTGCATACCTATAATCCCAGCACTCGGAAGGCTGAGGGAGGAGGATCACTGTGGATTCAAGGCTAGCCTTACACCAAATCAGCTGGGCACAATGGTGGATGTCTGAAACCCAGCGTGTGAGAGGTGAAGGCAAGAGAGATGATTGCAAGTCAAGTTTGAACACCACCATATCTGTTTACAATTTTGTTGAGTGCCTATTTTAGTTGTAACATGCTCAGAATAAATGATTCTTATCAAAAAATTACTAGTCACTATTAAAGTACCTGGTCATCCAATAGCTCTGATTGAGATATACAAGATGAATGTATTTTGTGCTGGCTAATACAACATCCATTCCTATGGGTCAAGGAGTAATTCTGACTTTTGAGGCTTTTTTTTTTTTTTTTTTTAGGCTGGCCCTGCACTCACTATGTAGTCCAGGCTGGCCTCAAATTCACAGCAATCCTCCTGTCTCTGCCTCCCGAGTGCTGGACATGAACCACTATGCCCAGCTTTTCTTTTTTTTTTTTTTGAGACAGGGTCTCACTTTGTAGTTCAGGCTGGCCCTGCGCTCACTATGCAGCCCCGGCAAGCCTCGAACTCAGCAATCCTCCTGTCTCTGCCTCCCGAGTGCTGGGATTACAGACATGAGCCACCAAGCCAGGCACTGTGGTATTTGGTATTAACTGCTGGTGGGCATGAGTCACCATGCCCAGCATTGTATATAGTTACCGCGGATGGAATTCAGGACCTTGTGCTTGCAAGGCAGGTGCTGGAACCACTGAGCTAAATCCTCCGGCCCTATGTCCAGCTTTTTGAGTCTTTTTAAGAATAACATTTTGTGAGACTACAGCTCTCTCTGATAGTGATTCCTCTGATGGATCCAGGCAAAGTAAAATGAAAACATTTTGGGAAGAATTCACCAATCTAGATGCTATTGGGAACTGCGTGATTCATGGCTGGAGATAAAAATATCAACATTAAATGCCGGGCGTGGTGGCTCACACCTGTAATCCCAGCACTCGGGAGGTGGAGGCAGGAGGATTGCTGAGTTCGAGGCTTGCCTGGACTACATAGTGAGCTCAGAGCCAGCCTGAACTACAAAGCGAGACCCTGTCTCAAAAAAAAAAAATCAACATTAAGTGTGGAACCCTCACGGATAATTTTGAGGAGTTCAAAACCAATTGAGAAAGTAGAGATCACAGAAGTAACAAGAGAACTAGAATCAGGAATGGATCTTCATAATGTAAGTGACATGCTAGAAGTTTATGATAAAATTTAACAAGTGAGTTATTTCTTGTGGATGAGCAAAATAAGTGGTTTATGGAGATGGAATCTACGTACTCTTAGATTCCATCTAACATTATAAACACTGTTGAAATAGCATGAAGATTTAAAATATTACATAAATTTAGTTGATAAAGCAGTGGCAGAGTTTGAGAGAACTAATTTTTTTTTTTTTTTTTTTGCTTTTGAGACAGGGTCTCGCTTTGTAGTTCAGGCTGGCCCTGAGCTCACTATGGTGCCCAGGCAAGCCACTGCGAACTCAGCAATCCTCCTGTCTCTGCCTCCTGAGTGCTGGGATTACAGGCATGAGCCACCACGTCCGGCATTGTGGTATACAGTGTTGTTGGTGGGCGTGTCTCCACGCCCAGCATTATATGTGGTCTCTGGGGATCAAACTCAGGACCTTGCGCTTTCGAGGCAGGAGCTGGAACCACTGAGCTAACCCTCCGGCCCTGAGAGAACTAATTTTGAGAGATGTTCTATCTACAAGTGAAATAATATCACATGCTACAAAGAAATCTTTTTTTGACTCTTCGTTCAGATTTGTGAATGCTGTCTACATTTTGCTGAAGGTAGACCAAACTGATCTAAATACTGTTTTAAAGTTGGATTAAGTTTTAACCTTTGTACTTCAAATTCTCTGAGTTCTTGTGTAAATATAAAAGCAATATTTGTACAAAGTTAACAGAAGACAGGTTATTTAAATATAAATCATAAGTAGTTTAAGATCAGTAAAGTAGTAAAGACTGAGGAAAAAGGTTATGACTTGTTAAAGGTTTAGATGATCACTGAAGACTCAGATGACAGGTAGTATGTTTTTTAGCAATAAATTATTTCCTCTCTTCCTCTCATTCCCTTTCTTTTGCAGTGCTGGGAACTGAATCCAGGGACTTGCATGCTAGACAAATGCTCTACCACTGCACAGTATCTGAAGCCTTAATACAATATTTCTTAATTAAGATATTTACATTGCTTTTTTAAAGATATAATGCTAGGGCCGGAGTGTTAGCTCAGTGGTTCCAGCACCTGCCTCGCAAGCGCAAGGTCCTGAGTTCGATCCCCAGTAACCACATATAATGCTGAGCGTGGAGACACGCCCACCAACAATCAACACCACATACCACAATGCCAGACTGGTGGCTCATGCCTGTAATCCCAGCACTCAGGAGGCAGAGACAGGAGGATTGCTGAGTTCGCGGCGGCTTGCCTGGGCGCCATAGTGAGCTCAGGGCCAGCCTGAACTACAAAGCGAGACCTTGTCTCAAAAGCAAAAAAAATATATATATATAATGCTAGTACACACTGAATAAACTACTGTAGTATAAAGATAACATTTATAAGCACTAGAAAACAACAAAATAATTGTATGACTCACTCTATGGTGGTGCTCTGGGACCAAATCTGTGTTTTCTCTGAAGTATTCCTCTAACAGGATGACTAAAACTGTCAGTTTAGAATTCCATACCTGGTGAAAATATCTTTAAAAACAAAGGTTATGAAAGCCAGCTTTCTCATTTTCAGAGAATGATGTCATAAATAAAAGGGGCATGTTATTCTGAATCCTGCTGTGTTGGATATAATTCAAAGTAGATAGTATAAACTGCTTTTTATTTGTGCATCAAAAAGTCAATTTGAGGGCTGGAGGGTTAGCTCAGTGGTTCCGGCGCCTGCCTCGCAAGTGCAAGGTCCTGAGTTCGCTCCCCAGTAACCACATACAATGCTGGGTGTGGAGACTCACGCCCACCAGCCAGCAATACCACATACCACAGTGCCGGGTGTGGTGGCTCACGCCTGTAATCCCAGCACTCAGGAGGCAGAGACAGGAGGATTGCTGAGTTCGAAGCTTGCCTAGGCTACATAGTGAGCTCAGAGCCAGTCTGAACTACAAAGTGAGACCCTGTCTCAAAAAAAAAAAAAAAAAAAAAAATGTCAATTTGAGCTGCGCAAAGTGGTACTCTGGGAGGCTGGAGCAGGAGGACTGCAAGCTCTAACCTAGCTTGGACAACTCAGTAAGACTGTCTTTAAAACATTCTCTTTTTAAAGAGCTAGGGGCATAGCTTAGTGCAAAGGCCTTCAGTTCAATCCCTGTACTGCAAAACAAACAATTGTTTGATTAGAAGCAAATACTGAACTTAGGGACATGTAGATATGTTGCATCTTCATTGAGGTCTAAAACTTCTTTAGGAGAGGTAAAATCTCTCACATTGATATTAGATAGTAACCAAGATTTTAAATACCAGGTTAAATAAATAACCTTTGGGAACAAGATGTTTCAGTAAGACATAAGGGGAATAAGGGACTCTTCCAACTTACCATAATTAAATACCTGTAACTGCAAAGGCAAACACAGTTTGTTTTCACAATATGGATAATGAGTGGAAGTTCTAAACATGTCTGGAAAAGTTATTATCTAGTAATAAGTACTGTTAATATCTTCCTTAATTGGACTAAAACAGGGGTATAAATTTATTCATAGTAAATACTTTAGCAAGCAAAAATCCAATTAGGAATTATTAAGTAACTGTATAAACATATAAAGACTTACTTTTCATATTGCACAATGAAACTAAAAAGTTTTTTTTTTCCCTTTATGCATCACACAGATCTTTTGAAATCTGGTCTAGAAAACAGTATGGCTGAAAGGGGGAGTAAGGAAAGTATGCAGGTTATGAAATTATAGTATAACACCATTTTCTTAAAAGAAAAGTATGTCTTTTTATACATTTACATAATTTAATAATAGGAGAAATAATTTTAAAATTAGCTATAACTGAAAGGACAGATTAAGAAACCACAAAGAATTAAAATATGAATTATTGTACATAGTAACTATGAGAATTGTAACTATCTACTGAATGTTTAAATTTATCAAGAAGTTGATGACACTATGAACTGACTGGGTATATTTAAATAACCTGTCTCCTGTTAAGTTTGCACAAATACTGTTTATATTTATATAAGAACTCAGAGAATTTGGAGTACAAAGGTTAAAACTTATCCAACTTTAAAACAATATTTAGACCAGTGTGGTCTATCTTCAGCAAAATGTAGATAAGCATTCACAAATCTGAGTACTTATTTACATAGCATATGTATATTTTGCTTAACAGACTAAATTATAAAACACCAAAACAAAACGAAAGAAATAGTATTTTAATAACTAACTTTATTAATCAATGGGAAAAACAAAATTTTTTGAGACAAGGTCTCACTGTGTAGTTCATTCTTGAATTGAACTCAGTATGTACCTCAGGCTGACCTCAACCTCACAGCAAGCCTGTAATCCTCCTGCCTCAGCCTCCGGAGTGCTAGGATTACTGGTGCATGTTACCATGCTTGGCAAGAAAAGAAAAAAAAAATTTTGTGAGACAGGGTCTCGCTCTGTAGTTCAGGCTGGCCCTGAGTGCACTATGTAGCCCAGGCAAGCCTCAAACTCAGCAATCCTCCTGCCTCAGCCTCCCAAATGCTGGGATTAAAGGTGTGAAAAAATGTTTTAACTCACTAAAAATTAATATTGATGCTGTCAGCCAGTGAAAACAAGGTCTTTGAATAAATTTCTTTTCTTTTCTTTTTTTTTTTGGAGACAGGGTCTCCGTTTGTAGTTTAGGCTGGCCCTGAGCTCACTATGTAGCCCAGGCAAGCCTCGAACTCAGCAATCCTCCTGCCTCTGCCTCCTAAGTGTTGGGATTACAGGCGTGAGCCACCATGCCCAGCAAACTTCATTATTTTTTTAGAAGTCTGGTTTAATATTTTGTGATAAAGTGATCCAAAGACCCCAGGTCCTATTTATTCTGGTAAGTGCTTTTACTAACCTTAAAGGTGCAAAAAATACGATAAAAATATACCTAATTCCAAATGAGAGAAGTTCCTGGTGGCTATTATTTACCACCCATGATATAAGTATTCATTCTCACTCCCCAGTTATAGAAAGACTTTTGCTAAAAGGAGCTGATAAGTTTATATATTTTCTGACACCCAGAATTTTTACAAGCTAATTAGATGATGTTTTGTACTCATTTCTTAAACAAATAAACTTGAAAACCAGCTGAAATCCTCTTTCAACAGATTATAAAACTGTTATTAATTTTTTAATGTGAGCAGGTATTCATTTACATTGGTAAAACATGATAATACAAACATTTCTAGAAGCACACTTTTTTTTTTTTTTTGCTTTTTGAGACAGGGTCTCGCTTTGTAGTTCAGGCTGGCCCTGAGCTCACTATGGTGCCCAGGCAAGCCGCCGCGAACTCAGCAATCCTCTTGTCTCTGCCTCCCGAGTGCTAGGATTACAGGCGTGAGCCACCACGTCCGGCATTGTGGTATGCGGTGTTGATTGTTGGTGGGCGTGTCTCCACGCCCAGCATTCTATGTGGTTACCGGGGATCGAACTCAGGGCCTTGCGCTTGCGAGGCAGGCGCCGGAACCACTGAGCTAACCCTCCAGCCCGAAGCACACATTTTAAAATGCTTTTGTGATGGCAAGAGAAACTATAACCAGCTAATACTGTTTTTTTTATTGTGGCATCTTTTTTAAAATTTGAATTTTTATTGGTACATTATATATACACATCAGGATCACACACAATATTGAAAATTTGTACCTGTATATGACACAATTCCCCATTCCCCACCCACCCTATAACCCCCTATCCCATATACATAAGGTTTCTTTATTACCATATTTTTACTTCCCCTTGTTACTTACCCCTATACCCCATTTCCCTTTGAATATTTTCTCTTTCACAATATCTGCCATATATTCTAGAGCTCATTTACATCTTCAGTTTCTCATACCAGAGAAAAGATACAATACTTAAAGATCTGTGAGCTATTTCACTTATGAGTATGTCCTGAAGGTACATCCATTTGAATATAAATGACTCAAATGTATCACTCTTTTTTTTTTTTTTTTGAGACAAGGACTCACTTTGTAGTTTAGGCTGGCCCTGAGCTCACTATGTAGTCCATGCAAGCCTCGAACTCAGCAGTCCTCCTGTCTCTGCCTCCTGAATACAGGGATTATAGGCATGAGCCACCTTGCCCGGCACTGTGTATGTGGTATATGGTACTGATTGCTGATGGGTGTGAGTCACATGCCCAGCATTGTTGTATGTGGTTACCAGGATGGAACTCAGGACCTTGCGCTTGCGAGGCAGGCATCAGAATCAATGAACTAAATCTCTGGCCCACATGTATCATTCTTTATGGTAGAGTAATATTCCATTACAGATCCCATTTGACCCTGCTATTCCCCTGGTAGGTATGTACACAATAGAATTAAAAGATCTGTATCATAGCGACATATGTGCACCCGTGTTTATAGCAGCTCAGCTTGTGATAGCTAAATCTTGGAAACAACCCAAATGTCTATCAACTGGAGATTGGATAAAGATGATATGGTTTTTTGTACATGTTGTTCATAAGTAAAATTTTACTGAAACACAGTCAACACCCATTTATGTATATATTTACAGCCACAGCTGCTTTTGTAGTACATTGGCAGAGTTGGTTATTGGCCACAGACTGCATGGCCTGCAAAATTGGAAAGATTTGCTACATGCATCTTTACATGAAAGAATATGCTACTCTCTGTTTCACAGCATCAATTTTCTTCAAAAGAGCAATTAACTTTCTCATTCATGTTTACCTCAAAGACCTCAAGAGCTTTTTTTTTTTTTTTTTTTGAGGCAGGGTCTTGTTTTGTAGTTCAGGCTGGCCCTGAGCTCACTATGTAGCCCAGGCAAGCCTGGAACTCAAAAATCCTCCTGTCTCTGCCTCCCCAGTGCTGGCTGGGATTACAGGCATGAGCCACCACACCCGGCACTGTGGTATGTGGTGTTGTTGCTGGTGGGCCTGAGTCACCACATCCAACACTGTATGTGGTTACGAGGGATTGAACTCAGGACCTTGCACTTGCAAGGCAGGTGCCAGAACCACTGAGCTAAATCTCTGGCCCTGGGACCATATTTTCTAAGGATGATACTTGCCATTCCTAAAAAGGAAATATCTCAAGAGCAAATCTCAAACAGTTTCTAACTCATCTTTAATATTGGCCATCTATGTTAAGTAAAAGAGATTCTTCCACTTGTTACAAAGTTTTAGGAAGTCTTTTTTTCCTTTCAGCACAGAGAATTGAATCCATTGACTCACATATGCTAGGCAAGCAATCTATTACTGAGCTACATCCCTATTCCCTATTATCTAAAATACTACAACTTGAACATCCACCTAATTTGGCTTAGAGAAAAGTGCAATTCATGGGAACATAAAGCAAACAAACAAGTGAGGGTTTAACCTGTGAGCCATTCGAGACCTATAGCCTTTCCGTGCCACTCTTTTGACTGTCAATGTCAATTCATGAATTAGCAAAACTTAAATTATTTTTAAAAAACTAAAATAGGAAGAAAATTAAGAAGAAAAGAAAGATCCAATACTTTCTTCCAAAACTCAATACATAGTTCAATTCAGACCCCCTCTAGATCTCTAGTCCAAATCACTGAAACTAAAATTTTCATATACAGTAAATGAACATTGGAACACTTAACTACTCACATTCCATAATGAATCAGTCAGTCTGCTAAAATTAGCCGAGGTCATACAATACGTAGGGTGGCTATCTTATTCCTCATGCTAACATTAGACTACTTTACTTGGATCAGCCATATTCCTGTTAAAGACAATTAGCAGGTAAGTGACTCAAGTATTACTGTGAATTGAAATTCTTTTTCCCACCCAATTTAGAGAAGCTCAATAGTCTAATCAAGGAAACTTGTGTAATAAACATTTTCTTAAATAGTAAAAATTGAAAGTTTGATCAGCCTATATGAAAGAAAGAAGAAATTCAGGTTTGATGAATATTGACTGTTCATAATGTTACCACTAAATCAGATAAGAAATCCAGGAAAAGACTATAATTGGCTATGTAAGACTAATATTTAGTCCTATACTTGTTGAATTAAATATATTTGTCTGTGTGTATGTGTTTGTGTGTGTGTAACTGAGGATTGAACTCAGGACCCTACACTTTCCAGGTAGATGGTGGCACCAATGAGCTAAATCTCTGGCCCCTGAATTAAATAACTTTAGAGATTTAAATGTTGAAAATGAAGAGGAATTCTTAGGGAAAAAAGGAAAAAAGAAAAATAGAGAAGAATTTGGTGACCAATTGAACATAAAAAATGACTTTTTCCTTACTTGTGTCACTGAGTCCTATTCATTTTAAAATATGTCATACTTTTTCAATTGATATGTTAAGTCCTTATCTTTAAAGGTTCTTTTACTTTTTTGAAAAAAGAGCCTTGCCAATGATTTCTTGTCCTAATGTTCCCTTGCTTCATCTTTTTCATTACAAATTACTTCAAAAAAGTGGCATTCCCATTTATAGCATTTGGATGAATTTATTGGTTTTAACTAGGGTTACAAATCTAATCACATTACACTTATTCTACTAACTCTTCACAGTTCCTTCTTCAATTAGTATTACTGAATTTATCATTTTTGAAAGTTTTAACTGGAGTTCTGGGAACTGATCAACAAGTATTTTTTAACTCTTGTACAATGCATTCATTAAGTTTGTAAAAGTTTTCCTTCTTGGGCTGGAGATTTAGCTCAGTGGTTCTAGCGCCTGCCTCGCAAGCACAAGGTCCTGAGTTCGATCCCCAGAAACCACATACAATGCTGGGAGTGGTGACTCACGCCCACCAGCAATCAATACTACATACCATAGTGCCGGGCACGGTGGCTCATACCTGTAATCCCAGCACTGGAGAGGCAGAGGCAGGAGGATTGCTGAGTTCAAGGCTTGCCTGGGCTCCATAGTAAGCTCAGTCAGGGCCAGCCTGAACTACAAAGTGAGACCCTGTCTCAAAAAAAAAAAGTTTTCCTTCTCTGGGCCGGAGATTTAGCTTAGTGGTTCAGGCACCTGCCTAGCAAGCGCAAGATGCCTGGTTCAAACCACATACAGCGATGAAATATGGGGCGTGGCGACTCATGCCCACCAGCAATCAATACCACATACCACAGTGCTGGGCGTGGTGGCTCATGCCTATAATCCCAGCACTTGGGAGGCAGAAGCAGGAGGATTGCTGAGTTGCTGAGTTCGAGGCTTGCCTGGGCTACATAGTGAGCTCAGGGCCAGCCTGAACTACAAAGCAAGACACTGTCTCAGAACAAACAAAAAAAAGTTTTCCTCTCTTCACAAATCTCAAACTCTAGGTGGACAATGTAAGACTAGCAAGCTTTTAGATACAGCTTTACTCACTGTTACTACTTAATTTTTCGGTATTTACTGTATAACTGAAGATCAAAAGGAAGGAGTATAATAAATTAAAGACTTCATCAAAAAGTCTGACATTTCAGCAGAAAGCTGAACATATAGAACAAGAATAAAAGGAATTACCAGGAGAATCTGGTAAGAGTTGGCTTGTAGGGACAGGCCTGGGAGGGAATTAAGAGGAATGAATAAGGGACTATGAAGATGTTACACCCTAATGATGAGAAACAATGAGATACAATCTTGACTAGCAAAGGTCCTATTATACACTTGATCTTAGCCAAAAGGCCGAGAAGCGATAAGGGTCCCATTATAGAATGATGTTGGGAGTGGTGGTGCACATCTATAATCCTAGCATCCCCTGAGGGCAGGGATTAGACATGCTAGACTGAAGCACAACCAAGAAGATCCATACTTTAGCATTTAGGAGGCTGAGGCAGAAAGATTGCTGTGAGTAAATTCAAGGCCAGCCTGGGATATATAGTAAGTTCAAAGGCCTTAAGGAGCTATGTAGGGGAGACCTTCTCTGAGAAAACAAAACAAAACAAGAATAGTTTAGAAACCAGGTACAGGTGTTTAGATATGACTTTATGCATACCCATAAATAAAAAAGGAAGAGACTATACAGTATAAGTAAATTATGCTGGCATCTATATTTGGTCTTATAAAGAGACAGAGAGTCAGGCAGGCAGAGATACATGGAAAGAAATTATAGGAGACATTATAAAGAAGAGAAACCGTCAAAAGAAGAATATAAGGTTCTAACCTGGGAAAATACAAAAATAGAAATGCAAAAAAATAAACAGGGAAGCTGGTTTCAAAGTAAGTTTAGGAACTGAGGGCAGGAATTAGACATGTTAGATTGAAGCACAACCAAGAAGAGCCATACTAAGACTATTCCATAGCACTGTACTAGGTGGAGCCAAGGGTGAGGACAGGCAGAGTGATCTAGAAATGCCATATGCAGGGCCAGAGATTTAGCTCAGTGGTTCCGGCCTCGCAAGCACAAGGTCATGAGTTCGATCCTGGTAACCACATACAATGCTGGGTGTGGTGACTCATGCCTACCAGCCATCAATACCACATACCACAGTGCCAGGTGTGGTGGCTCATGCCTATAATCCCAGCACTTGGGAGGAAGAAGCAGGAGGATTGCTGAGTTGCTGAGTTCGAGGCTTGCCTGGGCTACATAGTGAGCTCAGGGCCAGCCTGAACTACAAAGCGAGATCCTGTCTCAAAAAGAAAAAAAAAAAGAAAAAAAAAAGAAATGCCATATGCAGCATCTATTTAAGGCTTTATCATATATCATTAATTGTGAGAACTCACAAAGTTTACAGAAGAGCAGAATATTCTCATTTCACAAGTCGAGAAATCAATGTTCAGAATTAATGTAACCTGTTGAAGGTCACACAGTTAATAGCAGAGTCAGGAAGATCTTATTTCCTACCCTTGTCATACTATACTCAAAAATGTCAAAGAAAAAAAACAAATCTCATAGGCCTTCTTTTTAAAGGAGTCTTTACTCAGCATAGAGCTAAGAGATGAGGCCACGAGAATATACAATTTCTTGTGGGTAGGAAAACAAAAAAGAGAGGATTCCTAGTACTGTATATACTGTTAATTAATTAGTATGGGAAAAGAGAGCCCAGTGACAAACTCCAGGTTGACAGAATACTTGAGGGTACGAGGAAAAAAATCAAAACTGGAAAAGTGCAGAGTCAGGAAAACCAAAAATGGAGCAAGTACTCAATGACCTCAAATGCCAAACAAAGTTAGAAGAGGAGGATTTGGCACATAGGTAATGCATTACATGGTTGGATTTTTTTTCCAAAATTTTAATGCTTAAAATATTAGAGAAATAAAATTCCTTCAAAACATTTATCACCACCCATTTGGTACATTCTTAAGGGGGACTGGATTTTATTTTTCATTTATTAAGCTTCTATTTCATCAATTATTTTCACCCAAGTATGAAATGTTTTTAAATGTTGAAAAATTACAAAGCCTAAAAACTACAAATTTATCTTACAGAAATATAATTTGATATTTAATCACAATTCAAACATATTTCAACATAAAGTTATTGCATCTTTTATTTGGCAAGAAAGTCTTCAATTCTTCTCTGTATTTGAGAGGCCTTTGGTAAACAACATATTTTTTGTTATACCGTTAATTTAAATGTTTAGTAAAGAAAGAGTAAGTTATTAAAAAACCTAAAACTACAGGTACATTCAAAGTAAAATTACATATAAGGTTTTAAATTAAGTTTTAATAATAAATGCTATTAGAAATAATATGGTCAATCTTTTGATTATATATTCTACCTTAAGTGGCAGTTAGCATGCAAAGAAAGTGAGCTATTATTCAAATCCTAACATGACAGATATAAAAATGTTTCTAATTCAATCATTTATAATGATATTTGTAGGACACTATCATCTTTTTGACAAATCAAGTTTCAGAAAGATCCTAGGAACTAATTTAAAGTTTTCTCCTCTTTTTGGGCGATGGAGATTGAACCCAGGAACTGACTCTAGAGGTACTCTGCTCTTCCGGCTATATCCCCAAGACCTTAACTTACAAGTCTGAAAGATTTAATATTACGATTTAAATGTACGAATTAAAACGTTCAAGGACACAAACGAGCTACTCAAAAAATTTGCTACTGACCTTGTTCCAGTCTGAAAAGAGTCTTTTCCAGCTTTTCCATTTCGTTCAGTAGTAAAATTCGAATCTGTTTACTGTGTTCCATTTTGAGTTCTGCAGGATTTGAAATCTTTCAGAAGAATTAGAAGAACCCCAACGACGAACGAGTTACCCCTATGAGAACAAAAAAGGAATTAGGAAAAAGAAAACAACGTTATCTTAAACTCTCTAGAGCTGACAGCGCCACTTACATGTTTTAAATGTATTTTAAGTTTAGGACAGCAAGGAGAAACACGGATTCTTTTAAATTAATCGTTGTTTCCTGCCTTCGAGCACACTGACTGAACCAAAAATACTGTATTACAAATTCTTACAGCTAAAACAAGACAAGCTAACGCATTCTTAGAAGACAATACATTCGGGAAAGGCTTGAGTTGGAGGAATTTTACTCCAGCAGCAAGCCAAATGGCTGTGAACGTTCCAAATGGCACTTCAGCTTACAGGAGATTAGCTTGCTCCACGGTAACAGGTGGGAGATCGCCCCATTCCCAAATTCGGGTCGGAAGCCACCAATGGGGAGATGAGAGGAGAGGGAAGCAGTTGCTGCCCCGGGAATAGCTGCCACAGACATAGAATGTACAGAGTGAGCTATAGATAGAAAAGCTGCAACTGCCCCCGGCCCGCGGCATTCCTCGCACTTACAGCGGTCGGGTCGTACGTGCGGAGACTCTGCGCCCCTCAGCTGTGGCGCCGCGGCCAGGTCGGCTAGCGCAGGCCAGCCCCGGGCCAAGCCGCCCAGGCCGCAGCCGCCGGAGGGCAGAGCTTCGCGAAGGGCAGGGGGCGGGACGGCGGAGGGGACGGCCTTGGCGGTGTGACTGACAGGCAGGGAGCTTCCCGGGGACTCCGCCTCGGTAGACCTACCCACAGTCCCCGGCGCGCACCGCGCTGAGAGGACAGGCTCCTCGTCTACTTCCGGGAGCCGCCGGCCGTCGCCGCGGGTCTCGCGAGAGTTTGGACACCGCGGAGCCTGAGAGTGCAGGTGAATTCACCCGGGCTACAAGGAAGCTGCGGCCGGACTCCTAGTGCTTCTGAGGGACCGTGCGGCGACTGGTGCGCCCTCTTGCGGAACAGCTGGGAGCTCAAGGTTGAACCTGCAAGTGCGGCAGTTCCAGGCTGAGTGGAGAGCTGGGTGGAGCCGTACAGCAGATCTTTTCATGGGAAGGCTGGAGAGATGTGTTGTTACTTTTTGATTTTATTTTGTAAACATAGCCCGAGTTCTGAGCCTTGCTTTCCCTATATCTAAAATAAGAGACCTTGCCAAAATCTCTGACAGGCTGTTGAGCACATTTGCCTCTAGTCCTAAGGGAGCACAGCTTCCACGACACAGACGGAGAACTAAATCGTAGGTGAGGTGTGAACAGTCTGCAAACAATCGAGAGTGCAAATGCCTCAGGGATTTACAATATTCGGTCCTATCTAGTGTGCGCAGACCATACCGTCTGAGATAAAGCTGCATTTTGGGCCAGAAATTCAGGACTCGGTGCAAATGCTGAGATTTTATTCCCTAGGGAAAGGAAAATTCATCTTCCAAGGCTTTTCAAGAACACCTAATGGTCATGGGAAAATGAGTAAAAGGTTTAGGTTGAGTTAGTGCAATGTAGAGAAAAACTGTGCTCTATTTATTGTGGAGTTACAGTCCTGTGGGTCCAAGGAGGATAATGGATTAAAAAAAAAAAAAACCCCACTGATGTATTTCTGTGTTTCAGTCGGTTGAGAATAGCAAACCGTCCAAAACTGAACCGGGAAACCTACAGAGTGTACCTACTAACACATGTTGTTCGGCAGACACTTAAGAGTTGAGCATGCAGCAGAAAACATTCCCTGCTCTCAGGGAAAGCCTACATTTTATTGGTGAGAGAAATAAGTAATGGTGTGGATTCGTCGACTGTAAGAAATAAAAGAGAAAAGGAAGGGCTAAGTGTGGACGATTCCGGAGAGGGAGGTTTAAAAGTCTGGTGATGAGTAAAGTGATACCAAACAGAAAGAAGGAAGAGGTTGTTCGGGGTAGAGGACACCATGCAGGGATGCAGGAAGAGTGAAGGCCGGGAGACTGGTCTGTCAGGTGAACTGAAGCCCAGTGTAGCTGAGTAGGGAGGGAGTGGTAAGAGAGGTGGTGAAGTGACTGGCCAGATCTTGGAAAGTTTGGGAAGCTAATGCAAAGACTGGCTTTTACTCTAGGAAAAAGCTGTTGGGAGGGTTTTGAACAGAGAAGCGACCCTTTCAAGGATTACCCTGCAACACACAGAGAATAGCTGACTAAACGGAGGGGGTGGCAATGAAGGAAGCAAGGAGAGCACTTAGCAAATATTGCAGTTATCGAAGAGAAAGTGGTGTGTGTGTGTGTGTGTGTGTGTGTGTGTGTGCGCGCGTGCGTGCGTGCGCGCGCGCGCGCTGGCTGAAGCAGATTGGAGAAAGGGATAGCAGTGAAAGTGGTGAGAAGTTGTTGAATTCTGAATCTACAACCTATAGAATTTGCTCCTAAAAAAAAACTAAGGAACAATTCCAGCGTTTTTATTCTGAGCAACTGTAAAAAGTACCATCCTATAGAAATAGTACAGGTAATTGAAAAATTTCAAATAGCCACATTAAGGAAGAAAAGATAAAATTAATTTCTAATATATTTAATTCAATATAGCTAAGACACTTCAAAATGTCATCCATTTAAAAAGATATTAATGAGCTGTTTTACAATCTCTTTTTTGGAACAAAGTCTTCCCAATTGGTGGGCATTTTGCACTTCTGCATCTCTCTCTCTTTTTTTTTTTTTGGTGGTACTGGGTATCAAACTCAGGCTCTTATGCTTGCACAGTAGGCTCAGTACCACGGAGCTAAATCCCTGGCCCTGCATATCTCAGTTTTTACAGTTACATTTCAAGTGCTCAATAGCTTATGTGACTAGTTGCCACCATATGGATAGTGTAGAAGAAGCTGTCATTTAGCATTGAAAGAAGAAGGAAAAGGGAAGGAATAGGATTGGAGCATTAGAAGTCTGTAAAGTAAATTTGAAATGACTATTAAATGTATTAGAGCTTTAGAGTTGGGATTTGTGTTTCTGGTCTCAAGTATTTTTTGTAAATTGTGGGTTGTAATTCATTGAAAGCTTGTCAAATCAATTTTTTTAGTTGCAGTAAGCAATTTTCAAAATTAAATAGCCAAGCATGTTAATTGATAAAAGTCTTAATTCACAAAACCTATTTTGCTGAGTTTTGGTTCTCATTGGGGGTTGTGGTTAAAAGCGATATTGAAAGTGATTGCTTTTGCTGTGCAAGTGATTTACCATAACTAATAAATGGCTAATAAGTGGTGCCACTGTTTTGTTGGAAAGCATCAGAAGTTCCTTTACAATCAGTGAGGATAAAAAATAGCACCTACTGGGCCGGAGGGTTAGCTCAGTGGTTCTGGTGCCTGCCTCGCAAGCGTAAGGACCTGAGTTCGATCCCCGGTTACCACATATAATGCTGGGCGTGGTGGCTCACGCCTGTAATCCCAGCACTTGGGAGGCAAAGACAGGAGGATTGCTGAGTTCGCGGTGGCTTGCCTGGGCACCATAGTGAGCTCAGGGCCAGCCTGAACTACAAAGCAAGACCCTGTCTCCAAAAAAAAAAATAGCACCTATTATTAATCAAAGGAGGATTTAGAACTGTGCCTCGTCTGTGCTAGGTACTGGTATAAGTACAAATGTTAGCAAACTGGACCCTGACCGTGTTGCGACACGTGGATCACACTTAGGTTCACCTTGGGGATCCTCCTGTCACTTCCCCTCCCACTCTGCTCTTTCTTGCTGCCATCTCATCGCCCTGCCCTCTTGTTGCTCACTATTAGGGCTCCAAAGTTAGCATTTCCACCTGTCCTTCCATCAGAAGAAATCTCGCTGTAGAACCCAACAACACTTCAGTTTGATATAGGGAGTAAAATGGATCCAGGATGTGCCTTCCTTTAGTAATGATACATTCTTACACAAACCATTGGGTTTTACAAGATTGGTTAGTTCAAATGATCTTAAGCTTGGAGATCTCATATTGTGAAATGAAGTGAAGAATGTTAAGTGGTAGAAGCATGATTTAATATGAGGTACTTATGTCCAGGCAGTAGGATGGAAGAATAGGAGAACAGTGACCTTCCTTCCTTTAACATTTCTTCCATAGCTCATTACCCAAAACTAAGTCCCACCAAGGTACACACAAACATAGCTTTATATAGGCAGGGACAAGACATGCTAATGCATATATTTTGTTGTTAAGGAAATTCATTGAAAGTGGCACTTAGTATACAACTAATAGTCTCTGTCACAGTTTGTATACATGGTACTTCATTAAATGTTTAATTTTTGTCAAAGTGATCCTGTTTGGAGAAGGAAAATAGGAGGCTCTAGGAATAATGTCTGTAGCAAAACACAAAGCTGACTGTTCAGTGTGCTTGACCATATTGAGAAATGTTTCAGAACCACAGCATTTTTTCCCTCAGGAATCTTGGCTGTGAATCAGTGTTTGAGACACAGAACAGACAGACAGACAGACAGACAGACACACACACACACAAATACACAGGGACATCCTACTGGAGAATTCAGCTTTAAATTTGCCAGCCAAATAAGCTTCCTTTTTAAAGCTAAACTCTAGACCCATGGCAGCTACCCTCCTGGTCATGGAAGGACTGGAGGAACCTTTGCTCCCAAGAGGAAGAAAGAGCTCAAGTTATTCTTCCCAAATTTACCTGCCTGATAAAGTACTCTGCCTCCCCAGGAATGGAACGAGGTAAAGAGCAAAGAGAAGGCAGGATATTGTTTTGGGAAGTTTCCTCCTCAAAGAAAAGAGAATTAGGGCCGGGCATGGTGGCTCACGCCTGTAATCCCAGCACTCGGGAGGCAGAAACAGGAGGATTGCTGAGTTCAAGGCTTGCCTGGGCTACATAGTGAGCTCAGAGCCAGCCCGAACTACAAACTACAAAGTGAGACCCTGTCTCAAAAAAAAAAAAAAAAAAAAGAATATTAGGAAGAAGTATCTTCCTCAATACTATGCAAGTCATCTAGTCTTTTTTGTGCCCTAATTATTAAGCTTTTACTGATCTTCCAAAGATCACAAAAATAAAATGCATTAAATGTTATGGAAATGAATATACATCCTATAAATAGTTAATAATAACTAATATCACATAACATCTACAAGGTCACAGAAACAGGTGTTTTTTTTTTTTTTTTTTTTTGAGACAGGGTCTCACTTTGTAGTTCAAGCTGGCTCTGAGCTCACTATGTAGTCCAGGCAAGCCTCGAACTCAGCAATCCTCCTGTCTCTGCCTCCCGAGTGCTGGGATTACAGGCATGAGCCACCACACCCAGCACTGTGGTATGTGGTATTGATTGCTGGTGGGTGTGAGTCTCCACGCCCAGCATTGTATGTGGTTACCAGGGATCGAACTCAGGATCTTGCGCTTGCAAGGCAGGCGCCGGAACCACTGAGCTAACCCTCCGGTCCCACAGAAACAGTTATAAGCCTATCGCATAAGTTAAATTCTCAAAACAAATGAAATTATTACCTTTAATTTAAAGAGGAGGCAGCTGAGTCCCCAAGGTTAAGTAATTTATTTCCAGTCACCTGGTCAGCAAGTGGATGAATATGACCCTAACAGCATTCTCAGTGATCCCACTCAGTAAATTCTACATCCAATGGCACTGACGTTATTCCCAAGACTTCCTCAACTGAAATGGAATGTTGCTGACTATATGTTTGGTTCTGTTCTGAGTGATGTTACTGTTAATTACTTTGCTTCTGGGATATTCTAGCTCTTCTGTGACTTGTTCATCTCAGGGTGTTATCTTCGGGAAGTCACTGCCTGTCTCACCATCCCTTGGATTGTTGTTGATCGATGCTTTTTCAAGCTCCTTTGTGGTATTATTTGCTTAATCATGTTATATAAGAACTGGCATTTTAATTTTCTCTTCTAACATCTTTGGGACAAGGACTGTAATTTCTGTCTCTGGATGACAAGACTTATAGTATGTTATAGTACTTAGATATACTAAGAACAGTGTATTTGATTCTTAAAGATTTCTAGAATCTTTATCATTCCCTAACTACAAGGCAGACAAAAGAAAGCAAAAATAATTTGAGCCTAAGTTGTTTTAAAACTAATTTTGATCATAACTTATAAAACTCTTTAACCTTGTTTTTGAAATAATTGTTCTGTGCTGCCAATGTACTATCCTCTCTCTACTTCTCTCAAGTGACATGTGGTATATGAAGTAGAGTCTCACATGGACACGAATAAGTTGGGCATTGTGTAGGAGCTAATGTCCTGACCTATATGTACCTAGACCTGTCCTCGGCTCTGGTGTTGACCCATGCTGCTGATATCTGTGGCTGATAAACTTCTGGTAATTCTTGAAGGGTTTCATCAGAATCTGACTCCCTCTACCCCCACCCCCAATCCAACCTGGCCTTCCTTGAGTTTCTACTCTCACTGAAGACCCTGGAGAGATTTGAAATGTTCTTTACCTGGTTCGAAGTTTCAGACATTCACTTTGGATTCACCTCACCTCTATCATGCTGGATCCATGATATACATGGTTAGAGTGAAAATATGTTCTATCTATAACTGAACTTACCCTCTTGACCATGCTGAGCCCCTCTTTTGGATCCTCCTACCTCCTTTCTGAACATTACAGTCAAGAGTTCAGAAAGGAGTACAACAAAAAGGCCACTACACATTCAGTGAACACTGTCCCTGTGTGTGCTGATTGCTATTCTATGGCAATAGGAGTACAGTAATGAACAAAATAGACAAAAGTCCTAGCCACATGGGGTTTATAGGTTTATAATCTAGTAATAACCTTAACCTATCTAACCTGTTTTTATTAGAACACATCACTGATTCTTTCACCTCCTTCTTTAAGTTTTTTCATCTCTACAATCCCTAAAGTCCTTTCCCAAGCCTATTAGTGACCAGCCCATTAGATCCAAACCCTAAAATATTAAACAAGAGATAAAAGAACTCAACTTTCTCTTTTAAAATGCCTATAATCTTGCTGCAAAATTTTACTTTAAATGTCAGATGGTAAAGATGAATACATCCCCCTACTGAGGCAGATAAGTGTCTTAAGCTGAAATTTTTTCTATCGTTCTATCTATACGTTCTATCTATATCTTAGATATTGCAAAGGTAGAAGAGAAAGAAAATAATATTGTTAAAATATCAACTTTATTACATTGGGGTTTATTGCTTGGTACTTCTAAGTATTCCACAATGAATTGTATTATAGGTATATATCATAATATATATACTTTTTCTGTTTTAGTGCATAATTTATATAGGCTAAATTTTTTATTGACATTTTAAATATTTTACCCTTCTATTTCTTTTCCTTCTCTTGGGTAATTTTTTGAGTATCTCTTGCAACAAGTCTTCTAAAATAAGTACAATAAGCTGTATTTATTTCTTTTTTCCTCAATTAAAAAACTGTGGTAAAAATATAACATAAAAATTATCATCTTCACTATTTTCATTATCACTTTATTTTGGAGGTGTATTGGGAACTGAACCCTGGGCCTCCTACATGCTAGGCAGGTACTTTAGCACTGAGCCACATCCCAACTCCAACTTAACTATTTTTAGTTATGCATTTTTAATTCCTATCACTGTACAGCCAGCTCTTTCATCTCCCAATAACTTTCTTTTTGGTGATGGGGATAGAATCCATGCTAGACAAGTACTATACCATTGAGCTACATTCCCCAAC
The DNA here is from genome assembly GCA_004025085.1 of Thryonomys swinderianus. NCBI lineage: Eukaryota > Metazoa > Chordata > Mammalia > Rodentia > Thryonomyidae > Thryonomys > Thryonomys swinderianus. The sequence goes on from PVIC010004169.1 coordinate 44,904, forward strand.
CTCGCAACTCTTTCCATCTTTCAAATTGAAACTGTGCTCATGAAATATTCCTTTCTCAAAAACTTGTGGTTATGGCTAGAATGGTGTAACCAGGCTGCATTTATTCACTTTTTCATAAGTATAACATGAGTTCTCATTAACTTTGGTAAGTTTTTTAAAAAAACTTGTCAGCTATCACTAGGAAATGAAATGACCCACTTCAGATGGGTAGAAAACAAGCAAATCTCTCAAAGCTTCTAACTGAAGAATTTGTAAGACTACATTAGGTTTCCTGATGAAAGAGTTATAGCTGTCTTTCCTAACATAGAGAAAGCTCCTTGAGAAGAGAAAATGTCTTTCCTCCTAAGTCCACAGGACCTAGAATAGGACCTATTGTCTGGCAAGCACTTGACATCTTGGGAGTGAATCAATGAACAATAATGTAAAAGCCTGGCCCTTTCTCCCTCTCCTTTTCCCACAAGAGAGGTCATCAAATTCAGTCGCTTCCCTAGTGTTAACCTACTTTGAAGTATACATATGACAGTGCTCAAGTTCTGCAAATGGCACAAGAGTAAGCAGTTATGCCATGTGAGTCAGAATTCTTTAAAAATTTAGAGTTTGGTGTTGAGAGAGGACAGTGCTCTTTTATGGACTGCTTTCTCTTTCCAAAGCATTACAGACCCATATCTTATTCAGTTCTCACCAGTTTGTAGACTGAGGGCCAACAGGTGAAACAGTAATCAAAAATCAGAATTGGAAGAAGTGACTTTGACTAACTTCTGAGAGTAGGTTATTTATTTTATACAGATTGTCATGTAGAACACTGTGTACAAGTAAACCTACAGGGCTGGAGATTTAGCTCAGTGGTTCCACCACCTGCCTAGCAAGCGCAAGATCCCTGGTTCGATCTGGTAACCACATACAATGATATGATATTGGGCAAGGTGACTCACAACACCAGCAATCATACCATACCCCACAATGCCAGGCATGGTGGTTCACGCCTGTAATCCCAGCACTGGGGAGGCAGAGACAGGAGGATTGCTGAGTTTGAGGTTTGCCTGGGCTACATAGTGAGCTCAGGGCCAGCCTGAACTACAAAGTGAGACCCTGCCTCAAGAAAAAAAAAATTTTAAATAAGTAAGTAAAACTGCAGCAAGTATAATCTCTAAGTGATATCTGCTGTATAGTTTCTCAACCTAAGTTGCCAGAGCACTTGTCAGAAATATTTCACTGCCAATCAGGTAGACTCTGAAAGGTCAGTGGTATAACTACAAAGGCCAATCTATTTTAAATGCCTACGGTTTAAAAAAGCCCTCTTCTCAATTTACTGTGCATGGGAGAGTCATTTTCCTGCTTACACAGTAGTAAAGGGCTGGTTTATTTTGAATGCAACATAGTGGAAAATCAGCAAACATTAAACTAAGTCAGCCAGCACTTTGGAAAATTTATTCTGTTAACATATGCTACATGTCCTCTCAGGGCAAATGATTGCTCATTGGTTACAGAAAAAATACAAACAGTCTTGTTTTCTTTTATTTTAAAAGTTATTTTATTGGAAAAATTATGCAGAGGTTTAAGCAAAGTTACATCTTAAATATAGTAAGGCTTAAATTTGATAATAGTATTTTTGAAGTGCAAATGTACAAAACATTGTATGCTGAATCAATTAAAAATAAGTTTTGAACTAGCTTTTGCAAACCATGTTATATTTATTTAACAAATATTTATTTAGTAGGATCTTATTCCATTGTCCAGGTTGGTCTTGAACTCCTGGGCTCAAGTGATCCCTTGGCTCTACTATCTAAGTGTTAGGACTACATGTCACGCAAGGAAGATTCTTTATTGGACAGATTCTCTTCTCTGTTCTCTTAGCTTTCCCCCTACTTTTTGGCCTTTGTTGTAAAAGGAAAATAATATCTCATGAACCATGCTGAAATTTAGGTATTTATGTTGGAAATTTTTTTTTTTTTGAGACAGGGTCTCGCTTTGTAATTCAGGCTGGCCCTGAGCTCACTATGTAGCCTAGGCAAGCCTCGAACTCAGCAATCCTCCTGCCTCTGTCTCCCGAGTGCTGGGATTACAGGCGCGAGCCACCACACCCAGCTATGTTGGAAATATTTTTAGATATACCAGAAGACACATTTAAAAATTGTCTCTAAATTAAGCTTAACCTCTGTTGGTTGGTAAATACCAACATGATGGTTTGTTGCATAAAAACCTTCTTCCCTTTGAAACTGTATCCTCTATTTCTTAATTTAAAAAAAACAGGATGATGAAGAAACAAAGTGAGAGAAGTCTGCTGAAATAGGCTTACAAGCTACTCTAAAAGTCATTTGTTAAATGATATACAGAATTCTATAATACAAATGTAGCTTTGTCTGAAAGTGACTCTGCAAGCTAATTTTTTTTTTTTTTTTGAGACAGGGTCTCGCTTTGCAGCTCAGGCTGGCCCTGAGCTCAGTATGTAGCCCAGGCAAGCCTCAAACTCAGCAGTCCTCCTGTCTCTGCCTCCCGAGTGCTGGGATTACAGGCATGAGCCAACATACCCTGCACTGTGGTATGTGGTATTCATGGCAGGTGGGCATGAGTCACCACACCCAACCGGGGATTGAACTCAGGACCTTGCACTTGCAAGGCCGGAACCACTGAGCTAAATCTCTGGCCCTCTGGGAGCTAATTCTTGATTCCTAAACCAGTCGGCCATGTGGAACCAAGAATCATCTTCCTTCCCGTGGGAGAAGCCACACCTGTTCTTAACTTCCCAGAAGACTGATGGCGTTATTTTTCCCTCTTGAATTAACCACAACTCTCTACCTTCAACTAGTTAGTGTGAAAATCCAGTCCATTGCTGGAGTTGTCCAAGTACTTCTGATAATGTTACCACACCTTAACTCTATGAAAAAGCAATGGTAGAGTGATGTCTCTGTTGGAAGATGGGCTGAGTAACCATCAGATGGTCCTTGCCTAATCATACCTTTTTATGGAAACAAAGGATGAATCACAGAATTTGTGACTTTTTAAATTGTTGGTACCCTAAATTTGTCTATTTCTTAACCTCTGCACGTGGTATTTAAAGTTCACTCTCAGCTCTAGTGATCCTCAAGTGGCCTCCACAAAGAGGCCCATCTTGTATAACACATACTGATAATAATCAAAACTTCATACTGTGTACCTGGAATGTTCTATCATTAATTAGCTTTGGTACAGTTCATTTAACACCCCATATCTCAGTTTGTGTTACTTGTGATGTGGATTGAAGTTACCCACCATATTTATATTTTTTCCATAGAATATCTATCTTCTATTTATGTCTGTTGACTTGAGCATTTTCTTCCAGTCCACCTGTTACCTTTAACCACATCCCCCCTTACCAAATGAAGATTCTATGAAATATTTTCAGCAGTACTTTGCCAAATCCTAACCCTCTTCCCTCTCTGTCTTTTTGTGGCATGTAATGAGAAATGCAACCATGGGTAAACCAAACTGTCTGCTTTCTCTGCTCCTGTGCCTGAGCAGTTAAACACTGCTTGACAGAATCCTGCAGTAGGGCATGCTGATTTCTGAAGGAAAAAGAGTATTAAAACAACTTAAAGTAAATCTTAACACTGTTTAGAATCTTGTGATGACTCCTGCTTCAAAGTCATTATTTCAAGCCTCTTCCAACCTTCTTCCTCTCATTCGCTATGATTCTCAGAAGATGGTCTTGACTCCTCTTTCACAGAAAAAAAAATATAGAAGCCATTAAGTAGAAACTCTACCATCTGTCCCGTTTTGAACATGCAATTCTATCTGCATCTCTATCCATACTGTTTGTCTTCCTTCAGTTACTATATAGGTATAACTATTTTTCCAAAGGCCAAGTCTTCTTTTATTTTATTCATTTTCTCAGGGATCTGAAGCTATAGATTATGCTTTCTCCAATGTTCAAATTCTCCCTCTGCTAGAATTTCTAAAAATAGGCTTTTCTTCCAATTAAGAGAGAGAAAAGAATGTTCATAGTTGAGTGCCTCATTCTCTTTCTAACTACTGCCCTACTTCTTCCTCTTTATAGGACATATTTTTGAAGTTGTCTATACTTAGTGTATCTCTTTTTTTCCTCCCACTCATTTCTTTTTTTAAAATTGAATTCTTTTTATATACAGCTCACAATCACCTTCAACATTGGGGAATTTGTACCAGTATATGACAGAAGTCAATTCTCATTTTTACCCTTATCCCTATCTACCCTATAACCCCCATGCCCTATATACATGTGCTTTCTCTTTCTTTTGAAATCATATTTATTCTTTCCCTCATTACTTTCCCCTACCACATTCCCTTTGAATATTTCCTATTTCACAAAATCTGTCATACATTCTAGAACTCATTTATATCTACACATTCTCATACTAGAGAAAAGATACAGTATTTACATATCTGTGACCTATTTATTTCACTTATTAGTGTATCCTCACGGTGTGTCCATTTGCACATAAATGATTCAAACTTGTCGTTCTTTATGGCAGAGTAATACTCCATTTTATAAAAAACCCACATCTTTATCCAGTCTCCTATTGATGGACATCTGAGTTGTTTCCAAGATTGGGCTATCACAAACTGAGCTACTATGAACATGGGTGTACATATGTCTTTACAGTATGATTCTTTTAATTCCTTCGAGTATATTCCTAGCAGGGGAATAGCAGGATCAAATGGGACCTCTAATCCTAGTTTTCTGAGGAATCTCCACAATGATCTCCACGATGGTCGCACAAGTCTACATTCCCACCAACAGTGGAGAAGGGTTCCTTTCTCCCTGCAGCCTCGCCAGCATTTATTGGGGGTTAATTTCATAATAGCAGCCATTCTTTGTGGAGTGAGATGAAATCTCAGAGTTGTTTTTATCCTCATCTCTCGAATGACCAGTGATGTTGAGCATTTCTTCACATGCTTCTTGGCTGCTTTTTCTGCTTCCTCTGAGAAGTGTTTGTTCATTTCAGATGCCCATTTTTGAATTGGGTCTTTAAACTTGAGGAGACTGATTTTTTTTTAAGTTCTTTATATATCCTAGATAGTAGGCCTTTGTCTGAGAAATAGCTAGTAAAGATTTTTTTCCCCACATTGTTGGTTGTCTTTTAGTGGTGCCAGTGATTTCTTTTGCTGTGCAGAAGCTTTTTAGTAGTATGAGATCCCATTTGTTGATTCTTTCTGCTAGTTCTCGTGCTATAGACTTTTTTTTTTCAAAGTCTCTGCTTAAGCCAATGTCTCCAAGAGTTCTACCTAACCTGTTTTGCAGCAGGTTTAGTGTTTCTATTTTAATGTTTAAGTCTCTAATCCATTGTGATTTTAGTTTAGTACATGGTGAAAGAGATATGTCTACCTTTAGTTTTTGGCAGGTTAAAGCCCAGCTTTTCTAGCACCATTTGTTAAAGAGGCTATTTTTCCACCATTGAGGATGTTTGGCTCCTTTGTCAAAGATAAGGTGGCTTAATGTATCTGGAGTTGTTTCTGGATCTTCTAATCTATTCCACCGGTTCTTGGGTCTGTTACTTTGCCAGTACTGTGCAGCTTTTATCACAGTGGCTTTATAGTACAGTTTTAAGTTGGGGATCGTAATACCCCCGCCATGTTCTGGTTGCTTAGAATTACTTTTGCTATTCTAGGTCTCTTGTAATTCCAGATGAATTTTTGATTATTTTCTCTAGCTCTGTGAAGTATGATGTTGGGATTTCAATCAGAATTGCATTGAATCTTTATAGTAATTGTTTCCCATTCATTTCTAAACCCTCTGCAATCTAACTTCTGGCTGTATGGGTCTACCTCATTGTTTCTTACCTTTGGCAGTACTGTTATGTTAGGCTGCCCACTTCCTTTTATCTGTGTTTGGACTGTCTTGTGCATTTGAGATATTTAGCAGCATCTCTGGCTTAAGTTTACTAGAATTTAGGCTAATAGCACCAGGCCATGTTGCCAGTTGTGAACAACCCCTAATATCTTCAGATGTTGCTAGTTGACCCCCACATGGCAAAATCACTCCTGGTTGAGAACTATTGCCCTATCTCAACATCTACTAAGGTCACTGATTATTTTTGCAATGTTCAATCTCATTTCTCATCTTACTTGACGTTCCATGTCATCTGACATTAATTTCTCTTTTCTTGAAACATTTTTCTGTTGCAATGACTGAATACTCTCAACTTTCCTTTTACTTTTCAAACTATCCTCTCTCTCTCTCTTTCTCTCTCTCTCTCTCTCTCTCTCTCTCCCCCTCTCTCTCTCTCTCTCATCTCCTCGGCAGGCACATCCTCTGCCAATTGATATTGAAATGTTGTAATTCTCTTCTTTTTATTTTATGAAAAAATAAGCAAGATTTCACAATCAAGTAGTAAGAGAATAACCGAAGTTATTATACAGTATCTTGTTTCATTCCTGGGATCCTTCATCTCTTCTTGATAACATTCTTCTGGAGAAGGAAGTTTACTTCTAACTCCATCTTTTGAAGGAAGAAATTAGTTCTTAATGAGAATAATATAGAGAAGATTAGAACAACATTTCTTAAAATGGCCTATAAGGACCTAAATGACCTCCCCATCTCTCTCCCTCTCATCCTCATTCATCTTGTATTCTTACTCTTGGCAGCTGGCTTTGGCTCACTCAGTTCCTTGGCTTCTTCATCTTTGACCACAGGATTTCTTTTTCTTTTTCTTTTTTTTTTTTTTTTTTGCTTTTTGAGACAGGGTCTCGCTTTGTAGTTCAGGCTGGCCCTGAGCTCACTATGGTGCCCAAGCAAGCCGCCACGAACTCAGCAATCCTCCTGTCTCTGCCTCCCAAGTGCTGGGATTACAGGCGTGAGCCACCACGTCCAACATTGTGGTATGCGGTGTTGATTGTTGGTGGGTGTGTCTCCACGCCCAGCATTATATGTGGTTACCGGGGATCAAACTCAGGACCTTGCGCTTGCGAGGCAGGCGCCAGAACCACTGAGCTAACCCTCCGGCCCCACAGGATTTCTTTTTAACCCATTGATTTTTCCACAAGAGTGCTTCTCTCACCCTTCTATGCCTGACTTAGCCTTTAGGTCACAACTCAAGCAGACTTCCCCAGGAAACTCTTCCTTGACCTTCTCTCCTTAAGCAGGCATGTAAAGGCTTTATATGCCTTTTTCATACTTCACAGCACAGTTGCAATTTTACCTGTATAATTGGTGAGGTACAGTCCACTTTTTTTTTTTTTTTTTTGAGACAGGGTCTCTCTTTGTAGTTCAGGCTGGCCCTGAGCTCACTATGTAGCCCAGGTAAGCCTCAAACTCAGCAATCCTCCTGCCTCTGCCTCTGCCTCCTGAGTGCTGGGATTACAGGCGTGAGCCACCACGCCCAGCACTGTGGTATGTGGTATTGATGGCTGGTGGGCGTGAGTCACCACACCCAGCATTGTATGTGGTTACCAGGATGGAACTCAGGACCTTGCACTTGCAAGGCAGGCGCCAGAACCACTGAGCCAAATCTCTGGCCCTACTGTCCACTTTTTAAGTTCAGGGATTTGGGGGCCAAAATTTTCCAATGTAGAATCCTGGCTCTTGAGACTTCAGTTTTTTCATCTTTCAGATGGGGATAATAGTAGTGGAATCTACTTTTAAGGTTTTATATGGACCTTAAAAGTTTTAGTGTTTACGCAATTATTAGCACCCTGAAGGTGTTCAGCAGGAGCACACCATCACATATAAGTATAATTCAGAGGAGCAAATGATAATTTTCCCCAACTTATTTGATATGAGCAAATGTTAGTTAAATGCCAAGAACTCTACTAATGTTAATGTTGAAAACACAAAGATAAAAAATAGTAATAGTAGGGCCAGAGGGTTAGCTCAGAGGTTCCTGCGCCTGCCTCACAAGCCCAAGGCCCTGAGTTCGATCCCGGTAACCACATACAATGCTGGGCGTGGAGACTCATGCCCACCAGCCATCAATACCACATACCACAATGCCAGGCGTGGTGGCTCACGCCTGTAATCCCAGCACTCGGGAGGCAGAGACAGGCGGATTGCTGAGTTTGAGGCTTGCCTGGGCTACATAGTGAGCTCAGAGCCAGCCTGAACTACAAAGCAAGACCCTGTCTCAAAAAAATATATAATAGTAAAAAACCCAGGGCATATATTAATATATACAGGGTGCAAAGTAAAATATTAAAAAATTAACAGCTTTAGTAAATGACCCTATTGAAAATAATTCCTTCCTCCCAGATATAATAAACATATATATATAATTATATAAATCACAAAAAGACAATTTGAATCTACTCATATAATTCTGTTATTTGTTCTGTTCATATTGTCATGATTCATTTTTAAAACACTTTATTATGACCTAAGATTAATTGTCCTAAATAGGTAACTCATTCAGAGTCAAGGAAAAACATCAATAGAACAATTTCTAATCTAAGAGATTATTTTTATACAGTTTTATCTGACTTTAGTCTTATGACAATTCTAAGTGAAAGAGAAATAACCAAATTAAAAATTTGGTAATTTCAGATAAAATCTTTCTTGTATATTTTCCAGAAACTGTGAAAAAGAGTGGTTCAAATGACAGAGTAATACACACTTTTATAAGTCAGGTAGCTTCCAATTTATTGTTTTTATCAGAATTTAAGTTGGAGCTAAGTAGGTTGTCATCATTAAAAGCAATTTTTTGTTAATTGGCTACTATATGATCTTGGCATTTAACAGGGTTGAAAAATGAGTGATATTGCTAACAAAGCTTCTATTCTCATCTAGTTATATCCAAATAAGAGCAAAATTGTTTAGTAGTGAACATATGAATGGAAAACAAGAAGTTAAACCTGGCTCATTTGAACAATAATACTTTAACAATAATACATTACACACATACAAACTTTTCAACCCTCTAAACATATTAAAAATATTAAACGGCCAACTTGAAAAATTTAGGAAGGATGCATAAGTTTTCAAATTTCTTCAGAGAGAAGTCAAGGGAAAATATTTGGAGACAATGAATCTGAAGGAATAAACGTGAAAGACTATAAATCAATCATGCAGCCCCCTCAGCAGGCCAGCAGCTATTTTTAACTGCCCCGCTGGCAGCTTCAGCTGACAGCTGTATCAGACGGGTGGAGGCCGTCTGCGGGTGTGGAGGAGCACTGGGTTGGCTCAGTTATTTTTAGTTGCGAAACCCTCTTTTCAATTCTCTAATATTAAAAAACAAAGCAGACAACAACAACAAGAAGAATGCTGTCTGAGACCCTAGATTCAGTCTCTGGAACTGAAAATAAATTAAAAATTAAAGAACATATCTGAGATGAATATTCTTACATTTTGGGGTAGAAGTAGCTCCTGTTTTTGCTACAGAACATGGAGCAGATCTTATAAACATCAGTTTTGGTCCATTTCTCAGAGCTTTCCTTTTGCTTCTCCCTGAGTCCCTGTGCATTTATTGTGAGTACATGGGAGCAAGTGGGAGTGAAGGAGGTTGATTCAGACTAACTTGATGGTAGCCTGTTGAAAAGTCTCCATTTCTCTGTTCTCAGTGTGGAGAGTCTTCCTGCATGATTGGTGAATCCCCACTTCAGTTTTGTCCAGACAGCATTGATAGGTAACCTCGTTTCCCTGGTGTTACTCCTGGTGAGAAGGGGTCTCTAGTCCTGTTCCCCGTAACCCCAGTCTGAAGCCTACCTAGCTTGAATCTGTCAGAAGTCTCCAGAAAGGCAGTTGTATTTTAGATTCTGGAGTCTGGTACCCATGGACTTTTCACAGCAGTAACCCTGAACCTCTCAGGATTCTACTTTGCTAGCTAACTCTTTGAAATAGAATGCAGTAACTTCTCCTGAGCCTGTGTATGCCCTCAACTAAGCTCGACTGGGGCAGGTTCCCTCAATACTGACTTATGGGCACAATAAGTCAACTTCTTTCCCTTGGCTCAGTTTGGAGGCTTAGTGCCAGGCACTGGTTTCTTCTCTCCTCTGTCTTTGTGATGACTTTGTTTCAGGAGACTCATTGGCTTTCACTGTGAGTAGCCTAAGTCTTCACAGTTCAAGCTCCTTAACTCCAAATCTTAAAAAAAAAAAAAAAAAAAAAAAAAAAAAAAAAAAAAAAAAAGCAGTGGGGAGGAGTAGGACATTGGCTTTGTCCTCTCAGATCTCAAATTTCCTTAGGCACAAGTTCCCTTTTTACAGATGTTCTGAGGGGCTGACTTTGCTAAAATAAAGAACTTTCACTAATTCTTCAGAACAGGGACTGTGTAACTAAGAGGGTTATGGGCTCTACAAAGAAAAACAAATTCCAAGGCTGACTTGCATTTCCTTTCACTTTGAGAGCACAGGGAGACCAGAACAGTAACGCCAAGGAAAATAAACCTGAGCTGTGGCAGGGACTCTTTTATTAAAACTGGAATAATTTAGAGGTGACACTGAGAGGCCTGAAGCCCCTTGTGTATTGGGCCTTCCCTCTATTTACCACCCCTAATGTCACTTCCAAAGTACAGTAGCATCCTTGAAAAGTCTGTATAATCAGTTTTGAACATCTAATGTATTCCAGTCTCCCCCTCTGCAAAAATACAGCATCATAGTCAGCACACTTATCTGTATATAATGTCAGCACCTTCCCTGTCACAATTTTGTCCCTGGAGACCCTGAGCTTAAGTTTCCACTTTGCTGCTAGATGAGAACTAGTCATTCTTTAGCTATTCCATGGCAGTCAAGGGGACTTCACCGGTTTGCCTTCTAGGTAAATGCAGCAGAACCCCAGGATGGTGAGTAATATTTTTCCTCTTGTCCCAGATTATTGATAAGTACATATCCATACCGGGGGTCCAGATGCACTTGAATTTTCACATTCTAAAGAGAGTCACCAACTAAGCCTCATTCCTGGCCACAGTGCTGAGAAAGACTGAAAGCATGAGATTTTCTTGGAGATAAAGGTAGTGGGGGGTGGAAGCTGCTATAGAAGAGGTACAAAGTTGCCTTAAAACGTGCATGTGTGTGTCTGCACACATGCACACACACGTGTATGAAAGCTAACATAAGACATTTTTAAGCATGCAAGAAAGAGAATAGGGCATCTTCTTTCTGGATACTGACTGAGCAGTGGAACTTGTAGGTCCATCCTGGAGTGTTGCAGAAATGTGGTGATGGAATCTGAGGGCGAGTTGTCTCATGTCCCCTGGAACTTGGGGCAGCATGACTATAGAGACTGGGGCCCATTTGTAGTCCAGAGATATCTGCGGGAATCCTTCTGGGTTAGCCCAGGCCTATGGGGATTGCTGAGGTTGTTTTCACCATCTATTTCAAGGCATACTTCCCTCATGAAGCTCTCATTAATTACTTCAATCCATGCTATCTGTTCTCTTCAGTGTGCTATAACTAATAGGGAACATGTCTAGCTTGGTTTTCTAATTATTTACCGTTACAGTATTTTTGGTTTCTATTTGTAAGATTGCCTATAGAAAGAACCATTTCCTTTTTGTGATTCTCCCTTAGTGATGAGTAAAAGACATATAGTAGTTGCTCACTGAGTAGTTATTACACCCAATACCCACTCAAAGCCTGTGATGAACATGGCATACCCATGCTAGCAGTGATGTTTGCATTTTAGCTACATAAACCAAAGGAAATTCCACCTATTCCTTGAAAGGAAGAAAAATTTCCAATGGATAGCTTTTGAGTTAGTTAAGTAAGAAGTTATAGCTCAGTAAGAACCAATGCATTACTCAATATAGTACTTATAAGTGTAAAAAACTTTTATAAGTTTTCCTCTTATAAAGTAGACATCATTCTCATTCCTTGTTATATTGGTTTTAATCAACTAGATGAAGCTTGGGGTATTAGGAATTGGTCATATAGGAGTCAAACACAGCAAGCTCAAGAAATATTTGGCTGAATATTGATTTTTCTCTGCTTCCTTCTTTCTTGTTAACTCCAATCTAATTAGGCACCAAGTCTGCTAATTCTGTGTCTGAAGTGTGTGTCAGCAGCCTGGGCATTTTAAATTCAACTTGTCTACAATCACACCTGAACATTCTCCCTAACACGTTCCACTTCCTCCAATCTCCCGTGTCTCAATCTGTTCCAGCTGTCTTAGTAAAATATCATCAACAATAGAAAGTTCAGAGGCAGGGAAGTCCAAAAGCAAGGTGCTGGCAGATTTGGTTTCTAGTGAGGGTCATCTCATGGTTTGAGGATGGTGCCTTTTCTCTGAGTAATTGCACAGTGTTGGGGGTAAGGTACTTGTCTTGGGCTTCTTTTATGGAGATATTACTGATCCTGTTTGGGAGGTGATTAGTCCCCCCAACCCCGTGATTTCCCCATCCGTATCGAATTGGACTAGCTTTGTACCAGACCAAATATGACACTGTTTCATTTAATGTAGCTCTGAAATGTGTGACTGTTGGTACTTGACAGACGTGTTCATCGGTATCTAGTTTAAGGGGCCTCATTTCCCCTCTTCATAGCCCTCACTGGGGTTCTAGGAGTGTAGGAGGAGTATAGTGAATCGGCTGGGCCCTGACTCTTCAGGGGGTCATCTGAGCATAAGCTCTTTGAGAGTGGGTAGCCACCAGGGCACCAGTTACCTCTGTGTCCTTCCAGGGATTGGCCAAAAAGAGTTGCCACATAAGAAAATGAACGCTTTTGTATCTTCAATTGCTCAAAACACTTTGAATTTACTGCTATCTACTGCCACCGTGTGGACATTTACATTTATTGAATTCAAACGTGTTTCTATTATAAAGCTACCGAGGCCAAAATAAGGACTATAAAGTGTTTCTTTTTTTAAAATTGGTACATTGTATTGGTACATTGTATATACACATCTCAAATGCACTCCACATTGAAAATTTGTACCAGTACATGACACAACAACTTAATTCTCATTTTTCCCCTTCCACTACCTACCCTACCACCACCCTCCGCCTCTATATACACAAGCTTTGTTTCTTTTTCTTTTTTTACCATCAGTTTTTTTTCTTTCCTCATTATTCATCCCACTTCCCTTTGGATATTTACTATTTCACTATATCAATCATGGATTCTAGAACATATTTACAACTTTAGTTTCTCATATATAAAGTTTTTCTATGTCCTTCAACTTCAGGTAGTCTGTCCTAAATCCCATTAGGCTCTGTGTTCTCAGATGCCCAGAAAAATTCCACTATGAAATTCCTTTCTCTTCTCTGAAGTACACTGTGCTAAAGCAACATTTACTCCCAAAGACTTAAGTTTTTGGTGAACTGGTTTGAGGTCGGAAAAAAAAACCCAAAACAAATAGTCTCCTAGTGTGTCATATTTTGTGCAGTCTCTCTGCTTTGAGTGTGGGTGGGACCTGTAACTAGTTTCTAACTGATAAATATGGGGGAGTGATGGGTTATCTTTTTCATAACTGCATCGCAGAGCATTCACAACCTCCACATTGTTAGCAGACTCTCTTGGTTTCCTCTGTGTTTGTATACATGAAGCAAACAGCCTTGCTAAGAGGTCGTCAAGAAGTACTCCAAGTGGCTACCAGCTATCAGGCAGTAAGAACTCAAGACCTTAGTACACACAGGGAATTGTTGACAATCACGTGACCAGATCACTTTGAAGCTGAGCTTTCAGTTGGGATCCCAACCCTGGCTAACTTCTTAATTGCAGCCTCAGGAGAGACCCTGAGTCAGAGGACTCCAATAGGCCACACCCAGATTCTGTGAAATAACAAGTGTGTGTTGTTTTCAGCCAGTAAATTCATGATACTTTGCAGAAATAATGAATACAGAGTTCTTTGTCTTTACTTGTAGCATTTCCCTATTCATAGGATTGAAATACGAGTCCTTGGAATGCTTTCTTTCTAAGTTTGTATTAGTATATGTTTACTATACATAATGATCACCATTCATCTTGGGGAATTTGTACCTGTACATAATATATCTTAATCATTCTTTTGTTCCTGTTTCCCATCCCCTTTCCACCAGACAAATATCTACTTCCTCCAGTCTCTAACTTTGGACTCTACTTCTCCATACAAACTTGCAAATGTTGGGTGTTCTGATCAGTTTTTGCCCCCATTCACCACAAATTTGGCTTCATACATCTGTCTTAGTGCTATAAAGATTTACCCAAGCCTCACCTTGCTAGGAGGGCACCCAGTCACACCAAAGGTAGGATCTGAGTCGAGACTTCATATCTAATGTGCTCTTAGCATCTATGTTTCTGTAAATGACCTGCCTGTACCCACACTGGATTCTAACTTTGTTTTGTTGGCCCATTTGGTACAACTAAGTTTAATCCATTCTCATGGAACAGTTGGCTAAAAACATCAAAGTGGTAACAAAGGTGTATGAAATAAGGTCCTGAGGAGGCACGCAGAACACATTACACAAGGTATCATGATAGGTCATCAAAATAAGGAAAGAGACTTCTGATTAAGAGACTCTTACTGAAAGAAAAAGGAGAGGCATTTTTTAGAAAAACTAACAGTGCGAACCACACATAATGAACCTAAGAGAAGGAGCTGTTGCTCCTGTAGTTTTGAACTTTGGTGGCCTCTGGCTTTCTCCCCACCTAGCTGAGGGTCCTGCATTGGACAGTTAGTGACACTGGTTTCATAGTGGCAGTGGCCACAACTGTTTATATCTGCCCATTTTCAGGACTCACCTGAAACTTGGGGCTCCTAGTAATCTTCCTCATACTTACTTACCTACCTCCTGCTTACTTTCTGTAGCCTGACCTACTGGCTGGATTAGAAATTTCCTTATCTACTTTGTGCCTTCGATGGTACTCAAAGTTGACCTGCATGTGTATGTTTAAATCTACCGGCTTTGGGTATCTGGGAGCCAGCAGGAGGGCTGGGCTGATTCTCTAATAGGTCATTCATGCTAAGAAGAAGATGATCTGATTATAAATCTCATTCTTTTACACATAAGTCCTGCCAGATTTGCCAGGGTCTCAGTCTCAAATTGCAACAGACCTCAAATCACTTGACAGTTACACTCAGTCTATAACATGAAGGAAAAAAAACTAGAAAAAATGAAAATGTCTCCTGGGCTGGGATATAACTCAGTGGTAGGATGTTTCCTTCTTATCATGTGGAAAACCTCCTCCTCTTTCTTCTGCTGTTTTGAGGTGAGGTCTCACTATGTGGTTCAGACTGGTCTTGAACTCATAGCGATTCTCTGCTTCAGGCTCCTAAGTGTGGGATTACAGGAGTGCCTGGATTTTATTGGTTATTTTTTTTTTAAGGTTGGGGTTTTTCCTTAAGTCTTGCAATTTTTACTTTTTCCCCTTTTCTCATTTTTCTGTTATCTTTATTTAGTTCTATTGATTCCCTTTTATTCCTATTGTGATTCATCTCACTCTCTCCTCCTTCTCATCTTCCATTGCTTCATTTTTCAATTTTCTTCTCTCATCCCTCCATTTCCCAGACCCTCTATCTTCACTACAATAACCACTAATAGTTATTAATCTTTAGATAGTTATTTAACTCTAAATTATTACTGTTGACTATTAGTGGAGGTATGGTTGTTGCATTTGGCAGATATTTACTGCATACCAATGTTTTCTCTTAGAGCATATATAATTATATAATAAATGTATAATAATTATATATTTATTTTCTGTGGTTCAAGGTAGTATGTCACTGTCCAATTTGTCTTGACAGTATTACTACTGCTAATTTAGTTGCAAATGCCAGGGTGGCATAATTGTTGCTATTACCATAGTAAGTTATCTCTGTATGCTAATGTCCAGATAGCCTTTGTGACATTAATAAAACTGTGGTTATTCTTGGAAAGCTGGGTTCTGGGTCAATTACACTGCATCCTGTCCTCCTGAACTAATAAAAGTGTTCAATATTGGGGACAGAGAAAAAGACCTACAGTTAGCCGTGCCCAGATAACATCACTGAAAAGTAGACTTGAACTAATGAGATCTTCATACCAGCAACAGTCTTTCCGCCATAAGCACCTGCAAACCTCAGCACAAAAACAAAAATGGAAATATGAGACGATCAGACAAGAAAATGCTTCCAAAAACTCCCAGCTTTGGGCCGGAGGATTAGCTCATTGGTTCCGGCGCCTGCCTCGCAAGTGCAAGGTCCTGAGTTCGATCCCCGGAAACCACATACAATGCTGGGCGTGGAGATTCACGCCTGTAATCCCAGCACTCGGGAGGCAGAGGCAGGAGGATTGCTGAGTTCGAAGCTTGCCTGGGCTACATAGTGAGCTCAGAGCCAGCCTGAACTACAAAGCGAGACCCTGTCTCAAAAAAAAACAACAACAACAACAAAAAAACTCCCAGCTTTTGCAAAGCTGATCCCTGGGGTATTGAAGGAGAGGAAATCAGAAGTCACACAGATGAATCATGTAAAATGATGAAAGAGGACATTAAACAACAGATCAATAACATGCTTGGTGAGCTCAGAGAAGAGAGAACTGAATGGATAAGGGAGTTAATGAACAAAATGACCAACAAGTTTATTGAAGACACTGATAAAGCTGAACATGAGCTGAGCAAAACAATATAAAACATGAATGACCATTTAGCAAAGAATTTTAAGTCCATAACATGGTACCAAACAAATTCAGGGGCTCTGGGGCTGGGGATTTAGCTCAAGTGGTACCGCGCCAATCTTGGCTGCACAAGGGCCCAAGTTCAATCCCCAGTACCACCAAAAAAAAAAAAAAAAATTCAATTGCAAATTCAGGGGCTCAAAAATTTTATGAAAGTGTGGGTAATAAAAGCGACCATGTGAGACAGTGTCAGAAATGAAGATAGAGCTGATATTAGCATTGATGTCATTATAGAGATATAGAGAAGGCTGGTTGTGGGGCACAGCATGGTACTGGCACAGAAACAGATGTGTGGGTCGATGGAATAGAACAGAAAGTACAGATACTATCCCAGACACATTTAGCTATCTGATCTTTGACAGGGGCCAAAGACACATGCTGGAAGAAAGGCAGTCTCTTTAACAAATGGTGCTGGGAAAAGTGGCTATGTACATGTTGAAGATTGAATTTAGATCCATTTCTCTCGCCATATACCAAACTAAAATAAAAGTGAATCAGTGATCGTAATGGTAAAATAAAAACATGTTATCTGCCAAAAGATAAAATAAGTAAAATTTTTGAACACCTAAGAGTAGTCAGGACTTTCTTAACAGTTGCATAAGAAATAACACCAAGGATCAACAAATGGAACCATGTCAAATTAAAAAACATCTGCACAGTAAAGGAAAGAGCCAACAGAGGGAAAGACCACATATAGAATGGATAGAGGACTAATATTTAGAACATACAAAGAGTTAAAACAAAGTAGACCCCCAAATAAAAGGGCAACTGAATCAAGAAATGGCAACTGAAATGAATAGATACTTCTCAGAAAAAGTATAAATGGCCAATAAATACATAAAAATTTCAATATCTCGGTCATTAGGGAAGTGCAAATTAGAGCAATAGTGAGATTCCAACTTACTCCACAAAGAGTGGGTATCATCAGGAAACAAAAAATGCTGGCAAGACTGGAGAAAAATGAGCCCTTCTGTTTTTTTAAAATTGATTTTATTGGTACATTTTATACATACAGATTAAAGCATGAAAAAACAAAACTATTATTTTTGGCCATGCAAAAAAGCAAGTTAGATTTGGTAGAAAAGAAGCCAAAATAGATTTGCCAAGAAATAGGAACACCAGATCAGTAGGAGTCCAAGGAAAAACCAGGCAAAGCAAACCAAGTATAGATTGTTAAGTTTCTACCCTCATGTACATGAGTCGTATGCTCACGTGGCCAGGCACTGTGTCATAGTCTTATGCCATTTTGTGACATTTTTGGAACAAATCATTCAGGTACTCTGGCTGACTGGCTGATCTAACTTCCTTAATATGATTCACTTCTGTTTCTGCCTCTTTTTATCCTACACTCTAGGGCTCTTCATTACATTTCTGAACTTGTGGATTAGATGGGTGAGAAACATGAGATTCATACAAGACTGGTGAAATTTTTTTTCTATCCCCTTTATTGTTTTGGTAATTATAATCTTTTGTCTTAACATTCATTCATTCAATCATGCATGCCTGCGGCAGGTATTTAAATGCTTACCATGTGCTGTACATAGCTGTCAATACAAAAGCAAATGAAGAGAATATAAAAACCTTGTAAGTTTCAGAGAATATTGGGAGGATACTGACCTAAAGCAATTAAGTACAGTAAGGATTAACAGATGACTAGAGCATGTACAGGATATGGTTGGAATCAAATGAAGGAATGGCTGATTCTGCTGAGAGTTCGTTCAAAGGCTTCATAGGAGAGATTCTGAATTGGATCCCCACTCCTAGGATCAGCAGCACTCCATGGAGGGAGATCACTGTGGGAAGAAAGAGCACTGTGAGAAAAGGTGCCAGTGCACAGGAAAGCTTGTTTGTACATTTGGGTAATTACAAGCAGTCTTGTTTGATTAGGTTTAGGTTGCCCATGATGGAAAGAGAAGGTGGGACATCTAAGGGACATAGAAAGAAGATACATGCAAAAGTTGGTCTCAAATTGTAGTAGGGAGCCTTTCCTTTAACATCAGATGTCGATATAAGTAACTTTGTGGAGTTGAGATAGAAGGTTGAAGGTTTTATCTACCTTGCTGAGAGGAAGACATCCTGTGTAACTCTGTGATATGTGTGTATCTGAGTAGGTGTTATGTTATTGTGGGATGCTTAGGGTAGATGGAGTCAGTGTCAAGGATTCATAAATTGGTGTGTTTCCTGAGCCATATTTTCTCATCTCTTTTTCAGTAAGTTTGATTGCCTTTGATGTCCAAATATTTTTGGCATCTGGAGGATGCTATAAAAAGAAAAAAGAAGAGTCCAGTCCTACCACCAAAAGTACAAGGGAGATTAAAAAAAAAAGATTAATGAATAGATGAAGAGAAAAGCAGAGCAAGAGCCTAAAAGCTTGGCTAACCATTCAGTTTTATGTAACAGGAAGTAGAGCAGAGCTATAGAGTTCAGGAGATTGAAACACTGATTATGTGCAAAGCAGGCTATAAGCAGTTCAGGCTGTAAAAAGGTAACCCCACAATTGGCTTGTTTATAGAAGTGAGTTCTGCTGGAAGCCTATCTACCAAAGTCAGAGGCACTCAAATTCCATTCCCACAACTAACATCTTCTTAACTATAAAGACAATGCTCTAATTACAACCATATATTTTATCTATTCTCTTCCTAATTCAAGAATACTTTGGGGCCAGAGGGTTAGCTCAGTGGTTCCGGCACCTGCCTCACAAGCACAAGGCCCTGAGTTCAATCCCCGGTAACCACAGACAATGCTGGGGGTGGAGACTCACGTCCACCAGTCATCAATACCACATACCACAGTGCCAGGCGTGGTGGCTCATGCCTGTAATCCCAGCACTCAGGAGGCAGAGGCAGGAGGA
>PVIC010004170.1:0-25038 GCA_004025085.1 Thryonomys swinderianus
TGGGCCGGAGGGTTAGCTCAGTGGTTCCGGCGCCTGCCTCGCAAGCGTAAGGACCTGAGTTCGATCCCCGGTAACCACATATAATGCTGGGCATGGAGACACGTCCACCAACAATCAACACCACATACCACAATGCCGGACGTGGTGGCTCACGCCTGTCATCCCAGCACTCGGGAGGCAGAGGCAGGAGGATTGCTGAGTTTGCGGCGGCTTGCCTGGGCACCATAGTGAGCTCAGGGCCAGCCTGAACCTCAATGCAAGACTCTGTCTCAAAAAGCAAAAAAAAAAAAAAAAAAAAGATTCTTTGCTCTGAAATAGCACCAAAGTTAAGCAGAGAACAACAAAGAATCAAGGTGTGGGGGGGGGGCAGAGAGAGAGACAGAGACAGAGTGGAGACAGGCTGTGTTCATTTGCTGTCTTTATGAGAGTGTACTCCACTTTTTTTTTTTTTTACTTCATTTACACTTACAGTTGCTTTATAATCATTTCCTGAAAACACGGTAGGAAGAGAGTGGTATTTGCTCACTCCACCCTCCATCTAACACTGCCCAACAATCCAAATATGTGCTTTAAATTGAGAAGAGGCCAGTTTTCTGCCTCTGGCAGCACCGAAAGCCAGACATTACCAGCACTCCTGAGAACAGCTCAAGACTCCACCCAAGGCAGACAGCACACACTGAAATCCAAGAGGAATATCATTCCAGCACACCCCAGGAGAGAGGGAGAGCTAGGAGGTTGGGTGTGGCAGTTGGGACACTTCTAAATTCTGACACCGGAACACCCAAGTGGTTAGCACAGGCATTCTGGTGGCATGGTGACAGATCAACTGTAGTTTGGGAAAACCCAAATGCTGTAACAAAGAATTTATCTTTGCCCAAGGAAAGGGGTGAGAATAAGGGTGGGGTGTAGACTTAGGGCAGTAAGATAGAAAAATCGTTTTTAGGAAACTGGCTTGGTGCTGGGCTAGTCAATTTCTGAAATACCAGAGACATTCCAGTTTTGTTTCTTTTTCATGTAATTATGGGGAAGGCACGTGTATCAGTCAGCTTTCCTGTTGCTGGACATAATATTCATCACTCACAACTTAAAGGAGAAAGGTTTAGTTTAACACCTATTTCAAGAGATTCAGTACATGGCTGACAAACTACAAAGCAGGAGGTCATGGTAGAAGGTTGTAGTGAAGCAATGCTGCTTAGCTCTTGGCAGCCAGGACACACAACAGAGGGACAGTGCCAGAGAGGAATAGGCAAGGGACCATACAAAATACCCAAGGCTATGCCACTGTGACCCACCCCAAAACATGTTTTAATAATGTTAGGCATTTCTTAATCCAATGGAATTGACATATCAGGATTAATGATCACAATCCACCACTTCTCAGCTTCACATCTAAACATATTTCCTAAAATCACACAATCTCCAAATTAAGACAATAAATACATAATTTCACCTAACCTAATACAACCATTCTACTTATAATTGCAAATGCAGTAACCCCATCCCGAAATTCTGAAAGTCTCAAAAATTCTAGTATTTTCAGAAGTTCAAGTTCAAATCTCTTCTGAGATTTAAGGAAAATTTTGAGCGCTATAAACCTCTGTAAAAATTGAAACTAATTACATAATTCCAAGGTACAATAGCACAGGGTAAGTATTCCTACTCCAAAAGATAAGAATAGGGGAACAGAAGAGAATTAGACCAAAACAAAACTGAAACTCAAGAGGGCAAACATTAAATCCTGTGTTCCATAGCTGGCATCTAGAGAACATGATAATACAATGAGAGTTTCAAAGGGCTTGGGTGTCCTAACCCCTTTGGCCTTGCTGGTTGCAGCACTTATGACTTCACTCTTGATTTGGCTCCACTCACAGCCTGTAGTTTTCTTCAGCAGATATTCTACATTTCTGGCATCTCACCACATCTTTGGCTTTATTCCTACAGCTTCATGTATTGCCCACTCAGGGCCACCTTGCCTGGCCTGTTAAGCCTCCCTCTGAAATCTTGGGTGGCAGCCTTCCTGACCTTGCAATTTCTAAATCCACATAACAGTAAACCAGTATCATGGAGATGACACCAAGGTCTACTGCGAGTAGTAGCAGTAGCCAAGGCTATAGCAGCCTCTGAGTACCTACATGGCTAAACATGATAAAATGAATCCCAGGGAATCAATTCCCTCTTTTCCAAGCAGGCACACTAGGATCTCTCTTCTAAAACAAACAAACAAACAAACACTTTTGTACACTTTTTTAACAAGTTTATTTATTTTTTTGCAGTACTGGGGACTGAACTCAAGTCCTTTTGCATGGTGCCACTTAAGCTAAGTCCCAGGCCCCTCACTTTTTTACTCTTGAGTCTACAATGGGTAGGGTCTTACTAACTTCTGAGATGGCCTCAAGGCATTTTTCTGCTTTTTCCTATACAAAGTATTTGTTTTTTTTAAAGGTGTTAATCTGTTTAGCAGTCACACATTCTTTGGCCCCAACATTATACAGGGTTCTTTCCTTGATCTCAAATTTGAGGTTAGTCTAAGAAACTGAGCAAGATCCTGTCTCAAAATAAAATAAAAAGGGCTAGTGTTATGGCTTATATCTAGGTATCTTCCCAAAACCTCATGTGCTCATAGGTGGGCCTTTTATGAGGTGACTGGATCATAGGTGTGTGACACTGGATTAGTCCACTATTTGTTTTAATATAGTTCTGGGTGTGGATGATGGATTTACAAAATAAGGAAGAGCCATAATAGGTTTGGGAGACACCAACCAATAGGTTTATGGCCTCGATGGAATAAGAAAAGGTAAG
This sequence comes from Thryonomys swinderianus, assembly GCA_004025085.1. Classification (NCBI taxonomy): domain Eukaryota; kingdom Metazoa; phylum Chordata; class Mammalia; order Rodentia; family Thryonomyidae; genus Thryonomys; species Thryonomys swinderianus. Next base: position 2,800 of record PVIC010004170.1, read on the forward strand.
AAGAAGGAAGAAGCTTGCTGCTTTTTGCCTGTCATGCCATGAACAGTTTTTCTTCTGCCACGCCTCTGCCTTGGAACCAGGTGAGTATGGACTGAAACATCTTTGTGAGCTAAGATACATTTCCTCTTTTAACTTGTGAGTGTTAGGTACTTTATCCTAGCAATGAGAAAGTTACTGAGACAGCTGGAGATGTAGTTCAGCTTCCCCTAGATTCAATCCTAGTATCAAGAAAAGAAGGGGGAAAAAGATAAACAAAAAAACAAAATAATGGGGAAAAATACCACAAGGATCATTTATTTGATACAAACAGGCAAACTGCCAGTAAGTACACAAGAATATACTCAACATCTTTAGTCAGTAGCAAAATGTAAATCAAAACCACAAATATACTACTTCATAATCATTTGGGTGGACACTATTACACACACAACAGTGAATGCTGAAGACTCTTGTGCACTTATATTGAAAATATGAAACTGCAGTTTCTGTGAAAAGTTTCGCAGTTCTTCAAAAAGTTAAATGTAGAGGCCCTGTCTCATAGTTTTTTTAAAAAGGTTAAATGTAAAAGTATAACACAATTCAACAATTCTATTCTCAGGTAAATATCTAAAAGAACTATAAGCAGGAACTCAAACAGATGCTGATACATCAATATTCACAGCAGCATTATTCACAATGGCCCTGAAATCTAAACAATTCCTGTGTTTGTGAATTGGAGAAACAAAATGTGTGTGTACAGTGAAATATTGCTTAGCCATAAAGAAGAATAAAATTTGGACCTATGCTGCAACATGATAGGATCTTGAAAACTTGCTAAGTGAAAATAAGTCAGAAACAAAAGGACAAATACTGAACATTCCATCAGACATTGAGAATAGGTAAATTCACAGAAAGAAAGTAGAATAAAGATAATCAGGGGCTAAGAAATGGGGCCAATCGAGAGTAACTATTAAATGACTGCAAAATTCTTTTTGGAGTGATAAAAAAATTCTAGAGTGGAAAGTGGTAATTGTTGAAGAATGATGTGAATGCAGTTTATGCCACTGAATTGTACACTTTAAAGCTAGATGGTATAATGGTAGCTATAGCTAAAATGGTAATTTTGTTTTGTTTTGAGGCAGGGTCTCACTATGTAGTTCAGACTGGCCTTAAACTTACTATTTAGCCTAAGCTGGCTTTGAACTTGTGGAGATTCTCCTGGCTTAGCCTCCCAAGTCCTGAAATTATAGACGTGTGACACCATGCTCACCTTAAAATGGTAAATTTTAGGTTATGTGTATTTTACCAAAATTTTAAAAATTATTTCCTCACTGTACCAATCCAAATCAAGTGCTCATTGTAGCTAACAGTCACCATGTTGGATATAGTACAGTGTGTAGGCCCTGAGTTCAATTCCCACAACTATAGACAGAGAGACAGACCTAAAAACAACCTCTGCAAGCTAGGAATAGAAGTGAACCCCCTTTTCCTAGTGAAAGACATTTATCAGAAGTCTATGCTAAACTGGGCATGGCAGCGCATGCTTATAATCCCAGCATTCAGGAAGCTGAGGCAGGAGGACTGCCAGGAGTTTGAAGCCAGCTTGAACTGCATAGTGAGTTCAAGGTCAGCCTGAGCTATAGAGTGAGACCCTGTCTAAAACCATCTGTCTCCAAAAAAGTATGGTAAGCCAGGCAAGGTGCTACATGCCTATAACCCCAGCACTGAGAAGAGTGAGACAGGAGCATTGCTAATTTAAGGTTAGGTTGGACTATATTGAGATCCTATACCAAAAAACAAAACCAGTGAAATCTATGGCAAATATCAAGTCTAATGATGTAACTTAAAAAGCATGCTATTAAAGTCAGAAGCAAAGTAAGGATTTCTGCCATAGTTACAGAAATGATGAGACAACTCAAGATTGGTATAAGATCAAGACAAAGAAATATTTATATTCTCACCATTATTAGTTAACACAACATTAAAATTGGAAATAAAAACTGTGCTTCGGCCAGGCGTGGTGGCTCATGCCTGTAATCCTAGCACTCGGGAGGCAGAGGCAGGAGGATTGCTGAGTTCGAGGCATGCCTGGGCTACATAGTGAGCTCAGGGCCAGCCTGAACTACAAAGTGAGACTCTGTCTCAAAAAACAAAACAAAACAAAACAAAAACAATAAACAACTGTGCTTCTGGGGGCCAGAGATTTAGCTCAGTGGTTCCAGCACCTGCCTAGCAAGCGCAAGGTCCCTGGTTCAATCCTGTTCTATCCACATACAACAATACCAGGCATGGTGACTCATACCCACCAGCAATCAATACCACACACCACAGTGTGGGGCGTGGTGACTCACACCTGTAACCCCAGCACTCAGGAGGCAGAGGCAGGAGGATTGCTAAATTCAAGGCTTGCCTGGGCTACACAGTGAGCTCAGGGCCAGTAGAACAGAATAGAGAACTAAAAAAAACCTGACTGATATACTGTATGAGAAAATCCCAATGAGGACATTTGTTACGAACTTTTTGTTTGTTTTTTTTGAGATAGGGTCTCATGTGTAGGTCAGGCTGTCCTTGAACTCACTATGTAGGCCAGGCTGGACTCAAACTCATGGTGATCCTCCTGCCTCAGCATCTTGAGTGCTGGGATTATAGGTGTACACTACCACATCTGGTTTGTCATGAACTTTTAGGAGAAGCTATTGTTCAAAAGATATCCTACGTTCCTCTTCCAGCTAACACTCTGATGAACTGATGAAACAGCAGATGATACTGAGGTATAATTATTAAAGAGGCTTAATGAGTCATTGTGGTATGCTATCCAAATTGACAAGTCTACTGATGTTGAGAACAAGATAATGATGCTTATTTCTGTGTGATGTAGTTTTTAGGACAGACATGAGGAATAGGTATATGACCTTTTGTTGTCAACTAACCACCACAGCTACAGAAGTAGTATTCAAATCCTTGAATAAGCCAGGCATGGTGGTGAAGGCCTATCATCCCACCAATTAAGAGGCTGAGACAGGAAGATTGTATGAATGTGAGGACACTCTGAACTATACAGAGTAAGTTCAAAGTCAGCATGAACTACATAGCAAGCCTCTGCTTCAAAATATAAAACAATTAAGTCTTTGAATGATTACACAACAGAAAAACTGAATTGGTCATTTTGTGTTAGAGGGAGCAGCTGCCATGACTTGATGGCTTCTTACATGTGAATCTCTGTACTGTGTCATCCATGGAGAAATGCTGGCTAGCTAAAATGTCACCTGAAATTAACATTCTGCAGGATGTGATTAAAATTATTTAAGTACTCATCCTTAACTCATGTATGTTAACGAAGCCCTGTGAGGAGATATACACAAAGCACATACATCTTCTCCTATACCCAGAAGTTATATATTTCTAAAGGTTTATCACTGGCCAGAGTTTCTTGGTTGTAAGAGATTTCTTTCAGAAAAAGTCACTGCTGGAAGCACATTTCAGTGACACAGAACGGGCTACAAAACTTGTTTACTCATATGACATATTTAACCTGCTCAACAATCTCATCTATCACTTTAGGGGAGAATATCTGTGTCCAAGTGAGAACCTAAAGTGGCTGCATTCAAAGCCAAACTGAAATTATGGGAGAGATGAGGGAACACTAGGATTTTTGACACGTTTCAATATTAGCAGAGATTGTGAAAGAGACTGAGCCAGAGGCTTCTTTCTCCCAGCTGAGGCATAACAACCTATCTCAGTTTTCAAAAAAGTTTGAAAATTACTTCCCAACCACAAAGCACCTGGATCTGTGACCTATTTGTGAATAAATCAGCTGAATCAACTTTGTCTGTGCTAAAAGAGGATCAACTGTTTGAGAAAGCTCATGACAATGGGTTTAAAAATATTATTTGAGGGCTGGAGATTTAGCTCAGTGGTTCCAGTGCCTACCTAGGTCCCTGGTTTGATCTCTTCCCCAGTAACCACATACAACAATACCAGGCAACCACAAGCAATCGGTACCACATACCACAATGCCGGCCATGGTGGCTCATGCCTATAATTCCAGCACTTGGGAGGCAGAGGCAAGAGGATTGCTGAGTTGGAGGCTTGCATGGACTACAAAGGGAGCTCAGGGCCAGCCTGAACTACAAAGCGAGACCTTGTCTCAAAAAAAAAAAAAAATTATTTGAGACAACTTCAAATCTCCACATATTCTGAATTAAAGCCAAGGTGAAATATACAGAGATTGCCACAATGAAAGGCTTGTTTCCATTTCCAACATCCTATTTTTCTTTTCTTTGTTTCTTTTTTTTTTTTTTTTGGTACCAGGGATAGAACTCAGACCTTGGTGTTGCCAGGCAGGTGTGGTACCACTGACCTAAATCCTAGCCCCACTTTTCTTTTTTTTTTTTTTTTTTTTTGAGACAGGGTCTCGCTTTGTAGTTCAGGCTGGCTCTGAGCTCACTAATGTAGCCCAGGCAAGCCTTGAACTCAGCAATCCTCCTGTCTCTGCCTCCCGAATGCTGGGATTACAGGCGTGACCCACCACGCCTGGCCCCACTTTTCTTTTTTAACAGGATCTTTGCTGTGTAGTCCAGGCTGGCCTTGAACAGCCCAGGTTGGCCTTGATCTTGCAGCATCTCTCCTCTCTCAGTCTCCCAATTGCTGGGATTACATGTGTGGGCTACCACACCCAGCCACAAAATCCTATTTTTGGAAAGCCAGGTTTTCTGCAGTGAAGGCAACCAAGGCAAGATTACAGAGTATATTAGCCATAGCAACTCACATCAAGTATTGCTGCCTCCATCACTCTCAGATTGGACTCTCTAGATGTAGGAAAACGCATTCAGGGTTTCACTGATTCTACATGATGGTGAGCTGTATAATTATTTTATTATATATTACAATGTAATATAAATAAAAATGAGAGGCATTCAGGGTTGGAGGGTTAGCTCAGTGGTTCCGGTGCCTGCCTCGCAAGCGCAAGGTCCTGAGTTCGATCCCCGGTTACCACATATAATGCTGGGCGTGGAGACACGCCCACCAACAATCAACACCGCATACCACAATGCTGGACGTGGTGGCTCACGCCTGTCATCCCAGCACTCGGGAGGCAGAGACAGGAGGATTGCTGAGTTCGCGGTGGCTTGCCTGGGAACCATAGTGAGCTCAGGGCCAGCCTGAACTACAAAGAGAGACCCTGTCTCAAAAAAACAAACAAACAAAAAAAAAAATGAGAGGCATTCAGAGTTGAAAAACAGGTGTTAACGATGGGTGGTACAGAGATAAAAACTGAGAAAGAATTAGAAAAAGGTCTCAAAAAACAGATTTATAATAGTAGAAAAATTTCCTATACAAGAAATTGATCGTTTTAGAGAGATAATATCCTGTAACCTGCCAAATACACTCCTAAGTTATCTCAATAGGAATCTTTTAATTTTGTACTCTTTGAAGATTCAATCTTTTTTTTTTTTTTGAGACAGGGTCTTGCTTGGTAGTTCAGGGTGGCCCTGAGCTCACTATGTAGCTCAGACAAAGCTTCAAACTCACCATTCCTCCTTGCTCTGCCTCCTGAATGCTGGGATTATAGGCTTGAGCCACCAAGCCTGATTTGTGGCATGTGGTATAATTGCCAGTGGGCGTAAGCCACCATACCCAGTATTAGTGTATGTGGTTGCTGGGGATTGAACCAGGGACCTTGAGCTTGCCAGACAGGCGCCGGAACCACTGAGCTAAATCTCTGGCCTTATGATTCAATCTTAATAAGGTAACTTTAAGGCATTCAGAGCTCAGTATTTCTCTGTCCACATGCTCCCTGTCATTACTCTGCTCTTCTTTCCCTCTTTTTTCTTTCTTCCTTTTTCCTTCCCTTCCTTCTTTCCATCCCTTCCTCTCTCTTTTTCTCATTCATTCATTTGCAGTACAAAGTGGTGAACTATATATATCCTTAGACCTTTTTATTTTTTGAGACAAACTCTCACTAAATAGCCTGAATTGGCTTTCAATTTGGGATCTTCCTGTGTCAGCCTCAGGTAGCTGGAATTACCATAATACCTAGCTAAAAAGTTTTATTTTTTATTAAGAAATAATAATTGCTTTACTCATGGTGTACAATATTATGTTTTCATAAATGCATATATTATGGAATGATCAAACCTGGCTAAACACATAATGAAAAATTAAATTAGGGTGATTAACACAATATACCTCATATATTTACGATTTTTTTTTTTTGAGACAGAGTCTCATTTTGTAGTTCAGGCTGGCCCTGAGCTCACTATGTAGCCCAGGCAAGCCTGGAACTCAGCAATCCTCCTGTCTCTGCCTCCCGAGTGCTGGGATGACAGGTGTGAGCCACCACGCCCGGCACTGTGGTATGTGGTATTGATTGCTGGTGGGTGTGAGTTGCCACGGGTGCCAGAACCACTGAGCTAAATTTCCAGCCCTATTTACAATTTCTTTATGATGAGACAACAAAATCTATTTTTAGCTGCTTTGAAATATACATTACTAACTAGTCTGTACACTAAATTACCAGTACCTGCTTCTCCAGTCTAAACATTTCCCCTTTATCGCCATTTCCTCAACCCCCAACCTTAATAACTGAGTCTTATTTCTTGACCTTGTCACAATGCAGAGCTGTCCGAAGAGAATCTCTTGTAATAATGAAAATGTCCGATACATGTTTTGCTCTTGGGAGAAGACCAACCCAAAAGAAATGGCTGAATTACTGTAGTTGATTATGGGAAGCTTCGTGTAGTAAACAAAGCTGTCAAAATAAGCAAACTGTCAACGTGACAAACTAGTAGGTTCAGAATAAGGGATGGGAAGTTGGTTAAACTAATACTGTGGGTGATTTAACTTCGAAGACAGAGCTGGTATCTTTCAACACTGGTAATCAAGTCCCTAGTGGACAAGTGACGGACAATCAATGTACTGGCCTGTTTCACCTCCTGACAGCCCTGGACACTTCTAAGATCTATGTATTTCAACTCAGGGTGGGACAACTTGTCAGGCACAGAAAAGGGACCCAGAGCTACTCCAGAGGGGACAACCAGAGGTGCACTGATACACAGAAATGTTTTCTCAGTCAAAACATATATGTAGAACAAACAACCTGACCTTCCTGACCCCTCCAGGCAGCTACTCAGGTGCTCACGTTTTAGATGTGAGCAACAGTGTAGTTCAGTCAAAAACCCCTTGATGTTACTCCAAGAAGTGATGTGACAGTACTTGCTGTAGATTTCCCTAGAGGCATATGACCTTTTTCAAATGTAAATTACTTTACTCATTACAGCTGTCAGGTTTCTTTAAAGGAAAAGGCAACACTCCCCTGATTGAGCTGAGGAGTGTGGCTGAACCTAAATAAAATGAGAATGAAGGGACAAGGGACCCCTGGAGAATGACCCCTGTGAGCAGGGATAGAACCTGATGGAAAATGGAAGACTCTGGCCTTGTTGGTTCTCGGCTTGAATCAGACCACTGCGAATGACTCTGGCTCACCCCCACACCACACTGACTTCAATATTTACTGATCTTGGTATAAAGAAGGCCAGAGTCCCCTGCATCTCCAATCAGATCACTCTCACAGTTACAGCAGGAGTGCAAGGAAACTAAGTCGTGCTCCCTTGGGTATGCCTCCCTGGCTCTCACTCACATGACTCATGAAATATACAGCAGCACACCAGACCCTTAGGGATATCAGAAAGGTTTCGTGGAATTTACAGTCTAATGTTCAGTGTGGTCTTAAAGGTAGTTGCAAGAAAAAGTTGTAAGAGATTACTCTAGAGAACTGTGTTCACATGTGGGAAAGATGTGGATGTTCTAGGGGTTGTTTTAATTAGAACTTGAAAATACAGCTATTTAGCTGGTGGGGAGGGATCTTGGAATTTCAAAAGTGAGGAAAAAATGAGGTAAAAGCAGATAGTGACTAGAACTAGTGAAAACAACAGAATGGAAGGTTAGACTCAAATATAAAGAGGAAAAGAGACTGAAAATTCAAACATGCCTAGATTAAGAAGCCTGTCTCCACGTTCAGGAAGTTTATCCTTAACATCTAAATAATCATGTTTTAAAATCAACAAGTTTGTTGGTTTTTAGCTGCCACTGACCAGAACCCCCAGAGGCACTGGCTCACAGTGTAGGCAGACTGTGCCCAGCCGGACTAGATGAAGACCATGCAGCAGGAAACCAGCCAGCCAACCAGCTGGCCAGCCTGACTCCTACCTGCTTGGGTAGTCTGAGCAAATGCTACCCGCTACAGGAGTAGCAGACTACATGCTTTAACCCTAGCAGCACACATCTGTGTCAACATCCTTGTGTCTATATCAGTCTCTATCTATCTGAGAGTAAGTGGTTTAGGACCCAAGGGGACTCCTACAGTGAGAACAGAAACCTACCAGAAAGTTCAACAGGACTATTAGTCTCTTCTATCCTTCTCCCTCTCTGTCCACTTCAGTTGCATATTCACGTCCACAGTCATATATTTAAAAAATTTGATATAATTATCGTCTAGAAATTACTGTATATAACCTCCTGGGATCTAAAGCAATTAAGTGAAGATAAATTTCTTTCATGGAGCAAGCTGTCAAAGGATGAAGCAATTTCATTCCCCATTTGAAGTGGAAGCTTTGGGTCACGCATGGTTTATTTGAAACAATGCCATCACCTAAAGCTGCTGATCTTATCTCTAACTTGCTCTCCATTTCAAACTGCTGGAGATATGCAGCATGGCAATGCCTGAAGTTATGACATCTGGCTCAAGGCCAGAAAAAGAACGAGCCAGCTCCTTTTCTAGGTTTCGAGCAAAAGAGGAAAAAATCATAATAAAAGAAGCTGACTACACATTCAAAGTCTGTTAAACTAAAAAGGGGAGATATTCCCAAGGCAATGATGGTGACTACAGAGGCACCCAAGCAATGGGAAAGTAGTAGAAAAACAGGCAGGAACGCCCTCCAAAGGGGACAGGGTAAAATGCACACCAAAAAAACCCAGATTTTTCTCTTCTGGGAGACACCAAATCAAATGAGCAATGGGGCCTGTTTCATGAAAGCCTAATAGATAGAAAGCATAGAAGGCTCACAATCAAGAGCCCAGGGTTCTAATCCTAGAACTATAAAGTATGTGTGAGACTTCAGTAGAAAATTCCTGTTCCCTAACTTTTTAACTCTAGTTGACACTTATTTTTAAAAATTTCTCCTGAACCACCCCATATATACAATATGGTTATCCAGATAGTAGCACTCAAACTTTTTCTCCTCTAGTACTTAAACTTTTTTGAAGCCACTGAAACACATCAGATAAAATCCACACACTTCTGGCCATGTCTGAGAAATGCTTTTCATGCAGATAGATCTTGAAGAGCCTGAACTGGCTTTCCCGTGTTAGGCACCAGAATCACCTGGGAAGCTTGTTGCTGGGCTCCACCCTTGGAACTTGATACTCATGGGTCTGGGATAGGGCCTGAAACAGTATAGGTGCCTACATAGATCTGATGTTGTCCAGTGGCACAGAGGAGAGCAGCCAGGACAGTGATTTAGAACTACAGTGCTTAATACAGTAGATACTGGCTACATGTAGATATTTTCACTTAATTTTTGTTTGCAGACAGGGTCTCACTATAGTTCACTGGCCCTGAACTCACTATGAAGCCCAGGCTAGATTTGAACTCATGGTGATTCTTCTGCCTCTGACTCTCAAATGCTGGACTACAGGCGTGCCCCACCATGCCTGGCTTCCCTTAATTTTAAATATTTTTCTGTATGTCAGTTGAACTAGCCACATGTAGATATTTATGTTTTAAATTAAAATTTCTTTTTATTGGTTGCACTAGCCTTATTTCTAGTATTCAGTAGTCACAGAATACTAATAGCTCCTGTATAGGATGGTGCAGAAACTGAATGTTTTAGGTGGCAGACATAGGTCAGTGGACCAGTGAGTGGTTGCCTAGCATACATGAGGCTTTGGGTTCAATGTCTAGCACCACACACACACACATACCCCTTTTCATGGTCACACTAAGTTCTGTCACGGTACTGGTCAACAACATTTGATCTTACCTGATGAATGTTTGTTTAGGTTCAAGAAAGGAAAATTTAGTTGGGAATGATGGTGCAGGCAAAAACCTACCACTGTATGAGAAACTGAAGATGTAAATGAGCTCTAGAATATATGGTAGATATTGTGAAACAGAAAATATTCAAAGGGAAATGGGGTGTAGGGATAACAAGGGGAAGAAAAAAATATGATGGTAATAAAAAAAGGGAAACAAAGTATATGTATATAGGGGGTGGGGGGTTATAGGGTGGGTGGAAGAATGGGAAAAAATAAGAATTGAATTGTGTCATATAATGGTACAAATTCTCAGTATTGTGTGTGATCCTGATGTGTATATATAATGTACCAATAAAGATTCAAATAAAAAAAAACCTACCACTGAGGTATGTTACTCCCAATTTTATGCTGGACTCAAACTTATGATCTCCTGCTTCAGCCTCCCAAAGAGCAGGGATTACAGGTATGTATCACTGTTATCCAACTAGAGGACATCATTCTTTAGGCAGGAGACTCATCCTGATGTCTTCTAAGGGGCCACTCAACTTCTTGTAATTAACCCAACCCAATTTTATAGTTAACTATTATTGCTCAACATTTCTTTCTGTATATGGGATAGTTTTCTTAAAATACATACTTTGGGCCAAGCGTGGTGGTTCACGCCTGTAATCCCAGCACTCGGGACGCAGAGACAGGAGGATTGCTGAGTTCGAGGCTTACCTTGGCTACGTAGTGAGCTCAGGGCCAGCCTGAGCTACAAAGTGAGACCCTGTCTCAAAAAGAAAAAAAAAAAGGGGCCGGAGATTTAGCTCAGTGGTTCCGGCGCCTGCCTTGCAAGCACAAGGCCCTGAGTTTGATCCCGATAACCACATACAATGCTGGGCGTGGTGACTCACGCCCACCAGCAATCAATACCATATACCACAGTGCCAGGCGTGGTGGCTCAGGCCTGTAATCCCAGCACTTGGGAGGCAGAGATAGGAGGATTGCTGAGCTCCAGGCTTGCCTGGGCTACATAGTGAGCTCAGGGCCAGCCTGAACTACAAAGCAAGACCCTGTCTCAAAAAAAAAAAACAACAAAAAACTTTGGGCAGAAAGCACTTCCTCAAGTAAGAAAGTTTAGGAATAAACCTTCCCACTTTTTATTGTTTAAAAATATCTTTTTAGAATATTAAAAACTTTAAGAAAGCAAAACAGCCAACTCATAGGATGGGGTAAAGTATTTGCAAATAATATATCTAATAAAAGACTTGTATCTGGGATAAAGAATTTCTACAATTCAATAATAAAATACAACCCAATTTTGAAAATGGGTAAACTATATGAACATATTTTCTCCAGAGAAGCTATCAAATGGCCAGTAAGCACAAGAAGAGACTCAATATGATGAGTTATTGAGAAATGCAAATCAAAACCATCTCATATAACTTGAGGATGATTATAATAAAAATAACAAAATAGCAAGTGTTAGGTGAGCACAGTGGCACTTACTTGCAAACCCAGCACTTTGGGAGGCTACGGAAGGAAAATCCCATGTCTGAGTCCAGTTTAGGCAATTTAGCAACATCTTATCACAGAAAAAAAAAAAGAGAGAGAGAGAGAGAAGAAAGAAAATAAACAGGGATGGGGATGTAGCATAGTCCAAAGACCCTGGGTTTAATCACCAGTACAGAAAATAAAGTGTTGATGAAGATATGGAAAAATTGAGCCCAAACACATTTGCTGCTAGTAGAATGTAAAACTCCACGGCTTCTTTGGAAAATAGTTGAATCTAAAATTCCTCACAAAGTTAAACATAGTATTTATCACATGACCAAACAATTCTACTTCCAGGTATATACCCCAGAGAAATAAAAACATGTCTAAAGAAAAACTTGTACACAGATGCTCATAAAAACGTTACTCAAAATAGCCAAAAAGTGTAAATAACTCAATGTCCATGAACTGATGACCAGTTATGTGAATGAAATCCATACAACAGAATATTATTTAGCCATAAAAATGAAGATCTTATATACAACAATATTATGAACCTTGAAAGCATTATGCAAAGTAAAAGAAGCCAAAAAAAATTTTAAAAGGCCACAGAATTATAGGATTCTGTTTGTATGACATGTCCACAATAGTCATGGTCAAAGAAGCTAGAAGTAGATTAGCGGGGCCAGGGGTTAGGGGAAAATGAGATAGCAGTATTTTTTGTTGTTGTTTGGTTTGAAACAGTGTATCGTTACATTGCCTGGGATGGTCTTGAACTCCTGGGCTCAGTTGGGTGTGGTGGCACATGCTTATAATTCCAGCACTCAAGAGGCTGAGGCAGGAGGTTTGTCTCAGTTACACAGGTAGTCCAAGGCCAGTTTGAACTTCATGTCTGGATTTTATTTTTGAGGTGATGAAAATGTTCTGGAATTAAGATAATTGTCATGTTGTCTTATGGATATATAAAAAAACTATTAAATTATGTACTCTATCTGGGTGTGGTGGCTCATGCCTGTAACCTAGCACTTGGGAGGCAGAGGGAGGAGGATTGCTGAGTTCGAGGCTTGCCTGGGCTACATAGTGAGCTCAGGGCCAGCCTGAACTACAAAGCAAGATCCCATCTAAAAAAAAAATAAATAAATATGTATTCTAAAAGTGTGAATTTAGTCAGGAATGGTGGTACAGGCCTATAATCCCAGTTATTCAGGAGGATGAGGAAAGAGGACCACAAGTTCAAGAACAGCCTTAGCAACTTATAAGACTCCGTCTCAAAAATATAAAAAGGACTAGAGATGAAGTTCAGTGGTAAAGCACCCTAAATTTGATCCCCAGTACTGGGAAGTGGGGAGAAGTAAACTTGATAGGATATTTAAAAAATTAAATAAGAAAGTTAAAATATCTTTACACTTATTTTACAGTTACCAAATAATAAAATATAGCTTTTTCTTCAGTACCAGGGACTGAACTCTGGTCTTACAAGGTAGGCATGGTACCACTTGAGCTAAATCCCCAGCCCTAAAATATAGCCTTTTCACCTAAAGGGTTTTTAAAATATCCTTTTAGTGTGGTTTTTCTTTGCATTTTATTGAGGTATAATTTAGGTTTCCTAACATTGCATATTTAAAGTTTAAAATTAATCAGTTTTGACACACATAAAACTGAGAAATCACAACCACAAACAAGATAATGAACAAACTCATCACCTCCAAAAATTTCCTTGTGCCCTCTGTATCTATCCAAGCAACACTGATACGCTGATTTACTTTATGTCACTGTTGATTACTTTGTATTTTGTAAAATTTTGTATTAAATGGAATCACAGTATTCTTTTTTGCCTGATTTCTTTTACTCAATATAGTGATTTTTGAGATTTCATCAACAGCACCTTCCTTTTTGTTTTGAGACCGGGTCTTGCTTTGTAGTTCAGGATGGCCTTGAGTTCACTATGTAGCCCAGGCAAGCCTCGAACTCAGCAATCCTCCTGCCTCTGCCTCTCGAGTGCTGGGATTACAGGCATGAGCCACCACGCCCAGAAGCACATTCCTTTTATTGTTGAGTAGTATCTCATGAATGGATATACTGGAACTTGTTTATCTCTATTCATCTACTGATGGACAAAAACTCCCACTTTTTGTTATTAAAAATAAAACTGCCTCAAATTTTGCATATGTCTTCATATGGACATCTATTTTTGTTTTTGTGTTAACTATGTTTTAAGAGACAGTTATTCTGGGAATTGCAATTATTTGCTCTGGGTATACTGAGTATGGGCTGATTTCCATGGAACTTTATCAATAGAAATTCTTCATGGCCTGAGCTGTATTTTTTTCAGAGAATATTTTTCTCTGTTTCTTCCAGTCACCTGGGACACTGTAAAACAGAGGTTACCTTAAACAATCTGGTCCAAGGTTCTTCACACAAACAGTATGTATTCAGACAAAAATCTCTGTGTCAGCTCATGGTCACAAACTCTCAGTTCAGTCTACTCTTCCATATCCTATTGTGAATGAGATTCTAGCAATAGTGGAGTCAGCATTAAGCAGGGCTTCCTCTGTGATTCTTGACCAGGGTGGATCCCACCCTTGTCAGGCCTATTCCTCACACTCCCAGAAACCCTGAAAGTATAAACTTAAGGCTTCCAATGCTTGACAGAAATCATCAGGGTATGCACTAGTCAGCTCTGCCATTCATGTCTCAAGAATAAGCAATGCTCCTGGAACTCAGCAATGCTCCTGCCTCTGCCTCCCGAGTGCTGGGATGACAGGCATGAGCCACCACGCTCAGCATTGTGGTATGTGGTACTGATTGCTGGTCGGTGTGAGTCACCACACCCAGTTTTGTTGTATGTGGTTACTGGGATTGAACCAGGGACCTTGTGCTTGCTAGGCAGGTGTTGGAACCACTGAGCTAAATCTCCAGCACACACATTAAACTTTTTTAAAAAGTCTTAAACTTTTCATATAAAATTCGAAGCATTAGAGTCGGTTTATTTTTCTTTGAAAACTATTTTTATTTATTAAAAAAATTCATTCTGGGGGCCAGAGATTTAGCTCAGTGGTTCCAGCGCCTGCCTCACAAATACAAGGCCCTGAGTTCAATCCAGGTAACCACATACAATGCTGAGCCTGGTGACTCACACCCATCAGCAATCGATACCACATACCATAGTGCCAGGAGTGGTGGCTCACACCTGTCATCCCAGCACTCGGGAGGCAGAGACAGGAGGATTGCTGAGCTCCAGGCTTGCCTGGGCTACATAGTGAGCTCAGGGCCAGCCTGAACTACAAAGCAAGACTCTGTCTAAAAAAAAAAAAAAAAAAATTCATTCTGGGCACAGTTGTAGACACCTAAACCCTGGGAGGTTGAGGCAGGGAAAGCAAGTTTGAGCCCAGCCTGGGCAGTTTAGAGATTACCTATTTAAAAATAAAAAAGGGGGCTAGAGATGTAGCTCAGTGGTATAGTGCTTGCCTAGTACGCACAAGGCCCTGGATTCAATCCCCAGTACCACTAAAACAAAATAAAGAAAAAAAAAAGCTCTACTTCCAAAGTGAACCATCTTTCTTTATTAACATATGTACATATATTTCTTTTTTCTTTTTTTTTTTTTTTTTTTGAGACAGGGTCTCGCCTTGTAGTTCAGGCTGGCCCTGAGCTCACTATGTAGTCCAGGCAAGCCGCTGCAAACTCAGCAATCCTCCTGTCTCTGCCTCCCAAGTGCTTGGATTACAGGTGTGAGCCACCACGTCCAGCATTGTGGTATGCGGTGTTGATTGTTGGTGGGCGTGTCTCCACACCCAGCATTATATGTGGTTACTGGGGATCGAACTCAGGTCCTTGCACTTGCGAGGCAGGCGCCGGAACCACTGAGCTAACCCTCCGGCCCGAGTACATATATTTCTTGAGATGAGAAAATATAGAGGTTAAGGTAGATTTTGCAGTCTAATAGAAGTAGATTTAAATTTCAATTCTACTACTCAACAGAACTGTGACTTCAGGCAAATCATCTTACAAACTTTAGGTTTCTCATTCTATAAATGAGGATAATAATGTAACATCTTTCCAGGGCTACTGTGAAGATAAAAGGAAATAATTTGGGATTAGTGCTATAGCTCAGTGGTATATAGTTAACTTTTGTGAAGCACTGGGTTTAATTCCCAGTACCATTAAAAAAAAAAAAAGAAACAAAAAGGAAATGATCCATGTATGGTGCTCAGTATGGTGGTTGGTACAGGGTAAGTACATAATTTTATAATGGTAATTATAATCATTATCATCACCATCATCATCAAATATGTCTAAGCTCTGAAAATTAGAAGCTTCTCATCTGTACTTCCAGAAATAGGCCTTTAGTAAAATTCAGAGTCAGAACAAAAGAAAGAGAAGATTTAAGAGATGTTCATAGATTCCAAAATCAGTATCCCTCTTGGACCAAATCCAGCAAGGCCATAGAACTAAAAAGCAAAGGAAATAATTGTTTCCTTCTTTGGTGGTGTCTCCCAGTTCACCTAAGTGTACCTTTGGTTCTCCGAACAAAAATGAACCATAAACATGGTAATAACTTGGACAGCAAAGCTGCATGAAAAGCACTTTTTTTTTTTGAGACAGGGTCTCACTTTGTAGTTCAGGCTGTCCCCATACTCATTATATAGCCCAGACTATGCTCAAACTCAGAAATACTACTGCTTCTGCCTAGTGCTGGGATTACAGGTGTGAGTCACCACGCCCAGCATTATGATATGTGGTTACCAGGAATTGAATTTGGGATCTTAAGCTTGCCAGGCAGACACCAGAACCACTGAGCTAAATCCTCGGCCCAAGTGCTCTACTTTTGAGTATGTACTTAAAGAGAATCAAAAGCAGGGTCTCAAAGAGGTATCTATACACCTGTTTACTGCAGTGTTACATTAATAAAAAGGTGGAAGTAACTCATGTGTCTCTATCTACATACAATGAAGTATTATTCAGTTCTAAAGAAAAGAAAATTTGACTTGGACAATCTTTTTTTTTTTGAGACAGGGTTTCGCTTTATAGTTCAGGCTGGCCCTGAGCTCACTCTGTAGCCCAGGCAAGCCTCGAACTCAGCAATCCTCCTGTCTCTGCCTCCCGAGCGCTGGGATTACAGGCGTGAGCCACCACGCCCAGCTCTTTTTACTTTTTTGAGACAGGGTCTTGCTGTGTGGCCCAAACTAGCTTCAGACTTGCAATTCTCCTGCCTCAGGCTCCTAAGTAGCTGAAACTATAGAAACTGACAACATGACCCAACAATTTTACTTCTGAGTACACGCTCAAAAGAAGCAAAAGCAAAGTGTTGAAGCAGTATCTGTATACCTATGTTATATATACCATATCTCACAATAGCCAATGGTGGCTTACATCTTACAACATAAATAATCTTTGAAGATAGTACACTAAGTGAAATAAGTCAGTACATGAGGACAAAACCACATGAAACCACTTATATAAGGTTCTGAGAGTATCAAGTCTGTAAAGACAGAGAATAGAATGCTGGTTGCCACGGACTGAGAGAAAACAAAATGGGGAGTTATTATTTAATGGGTACAGAGTTTCAGCTAGGTATGATGAAAAAGTTCTGGATATGAACAGTGGTGATGATTGTATAATGGTGTGAATGTACTTAAAAGTACAGAAATGTACATTTTAAAATTGGATAAAATTGTAAATTTAGTGGCAACTTTTAACACAATAAAAAACAGAATCAGCATGTTTTAAAGAATTAAGCATATCAGAAGAAACCTTCCTTCTTAGTCCTTCTCCCTCATGAACCATTTGGTACCGGCTTCTTGCAGCTTCTGATTAGCAAGACAAGGAAGGACAGACAAAAGCTACCAGTGAATCAAGGGCTTCCCTGTGACCCTGGAACATCTGGAACAAAAAGTAACAGAGGCAGGTCATAGACACTGCCTGGGCACTACGGTCTGATTCTCAAGGATAAAGACTATCCTCACTTCAGTTTGCATCGGAATCAGACTGAAAAGAAGAAGCAACAAAGGACTCCTTCAGTTAGTCAATGGGTCTGATCCTCTAGAAAAGAAAACTGAGTCTTAGTTTGGAAAGGCTAAAACTTGCCTTTTATCAAAATGTAAATCAGTGCCGGGCGTGGTGGCTCACGCCTGTAATCCCCAGCACTCGGGAGGCAGAGACAGGAGGATTGCTGAGTTCGAGGCTTGCCTGGGCTACATAGTGAGCTCAGAGCCAGCCTGAACTACAAAGCGAGACCCTGTTTCAAAAAAAAAAAAAAACAAAAACAAAATGTAAGTCAGTGGTAAGGCACCAATGCCAACATTTAAATTCTATGTCCACAGAACTTTATTGGTTCTACACAGAAGATCCTTTTCATTTTTTGTAATCCTGACAGGCAGAACTGCCAGTTCCTTAATATTCAGTTTAGCCCGAGGGCTAGAAAGGACACAGGTTGAATTCTGGGAAGAAAATTTCTTTTGGCCTAGTGCCCTCATACTTGAGGGTCTAACACCAATGTATTAGACAGATACTATCAATATTCTCTACTGTGTCCATCAATATCTTTAAAAAGTAGTTACAGCCCCACCCAGGCAGGAGTGGTCAATCTCTCAGATGCTTATATTCATTTGGCCCTTAGATGCTGCAGAAGTGATGAGATTCGACTCTGATGGCCATCTGGAGACTTCCCCAGTCAAAGACAAATCATGAAATATTTCTCTCTGTATGTCTAATAAACATTTTTTTTTCAATTCACAAATAAGCTGGACATGGTGGTACATGCCTATAATCCCAGCACTTGGGAAGGTTAGGCAGGAGGATTGCCAGAAGTTCAAAATTAGCCTCGACTACATAGTTAAGTTTAAAGCTAGCCTTAACTACATAGTGAGATGCTGTCTCAAAAAAAAAAAAAATTAACAAATAAGTTTCATTCTAACTGGATACTTAATAGTCATAGTTTCTACTGTGCCATGAAATACTCTTTCACCAACTCCCATGCCTAGCTTTTACTTGAGTGTGAAGATTTCTTTCACTTTTAATATCCATAACCCAATGGTGACACTTCTTGTTACCTCTACCTGTACATCTGTTTCCTACAGAGTGTTGCTACCTCAAGTGAGATACATGAAGATTGTGTAGATGCTGGGGAACAAGATGCAACAAAAATACTTCACACCTGGCTCCCAAATTACAGGAACGCTGGACTGAAGCCAACATAAGCTGGCACAGCACCAGCTGAAATGGACATCAATTAAGGAGCCTGTCATCTTTCAAGGCTACAGGGTCTTTTTATATTTCTCAATCTGCATTGCTCTACAAGCCAGCCATGGGATCCCCTGGTAGGGTTTTCCAGATGGGATTCTCTTAGATTCCACATTTGCAGATTTATTGCAGAACTTGTTTTTAACTCCTTCAGTTTTTAAATTGGAACTGTTATTTTATATTAGTTTTATCTTCAACTGCTTTGTCCTTAGTAAAGAGAAAACTGTACCTCCATGAGTGGAAAAATAAGTTTTAAGTTTGCCTAAAAACTGCTGCTTTGTTTACAAAATGGCATTCAAATAACTGAGATTAGTGAAGAGTCAGAAATTCTTCTCCATACATATCACTGCTACTGGGGTCAGAAGCCAAAGAGCCTTGACCAGACCCATTATCCTGGTGAAATGGACAGACCTCCAGTACTAAACCAGGCCTCCTCTGCCCATCAGATGAGGGCTAGTGATCCATGTCATATGCAGAAAGAAAAAGAAACAGCTAATGACTAGTCAGCCAGTGACAAGTAATGTTTACAGGGAAAAAAAACCTCAATAGGAACTGGCAATTAAAAAGTAGCAATATTCCACAGAACATCTTCTCTTGACATTTGTCCAGTGAGCACAGGATGTATTTTCTCCCCTGTACCTAAGTGGCTGCTCTGTGGAGGGAATTCCATGCATCATGAAAAAGTCCCATGATAAATAAATATCTCATCCACATTAATGTACGTTCTGAGAACTGAATTCCATCACCTCAGGGGGTTGTTTGTTACTGCCAATTTGTTTTCATGTCAGAACCCTGACTAGGCTCTGTCAATGGTTGTTTGGAAAAGAGTCCAGCTGGACATGTGAGCAGTTCTTCCAAGTGGGCAACACCTTGGAGGTTATCAGGTTAGGGTTTGGGAATACCTGCTTAACAAAAGTGACTGCATTCTGGGATATATTCTGAGCAAGAAGGTGGAAGGTGGCCTGTCCATTCTGCTGGAGTTTGTCAGAGTTAAAGAGGCTTCAAGGTGTAGGGCAGGGGCAGGAAGTGAAGAGCACAGGTGAAGGTAAGGGCCCAGAATCTGTATCACAGGAGGGGATAGAAGAAAGGGAAAGGACTGAAAAAAGCTCCAGACATCTGTTTGTACAAACTCAGTCTTGATCCACCTCTTTTTTCTTCTTCTATTTTAAATAAACAATTTCAAAAAAGGTGGTCCTCACATCTTTCTGCTAAGATTCAATTTCTCTGTTTTCCTCTACCAAGAGAGCCTAAAGTCTCTTGCTCTCAGCATTTACTCAGTCAAAACTCAGTTACTGATGAGAAAGACAAGGTACAGACTGAGGGAAAATATTTGAAATATAATATTCTATATGTGTGTTTATATGTATGTGTGTACACACACACATTCTGACAAAGGACCTGGATCCAGAATATACAAAGACTTCTCAAGACTCAAAAACAAACAATCCAATTTAAAAATAAGGAAGGATATGAACAGATACTTCACCAAAGAAGATAGTAGGTATTAAGAGATATGCAAATTAAAATCACAATGAGACACCTATTAGATTGACTTAAAAAACAAACAAAAAACTTGACAGTACCAAGTGCTGACAAGGACACAGAACAACTAGAATTCTCATACATGATGGCTGGGATACAAAATGGTACATGAATTCTGGAAAACAGCTTGCCAGTTTAATAAAACTAAACACAGAATCATCCATTCTATTCCTTAGATATTTACCCAAGATAAATGAAAATTAAGTTTACACAAAAACCTAAAGACAAATATTTATAGTGTTCCTATCCATGATTATCAAAAAGTGCAAAAAAACTCAAATATTCATCAACTGGTGAATGGCTAAACTGTGGTGTATATATATGATGAAATACTGCTTTGCAACAACAAAATCAACTACTGATAAAAGCCATGACACAGAAGAATCTCAAATGTATTATGCTATCTGAAAGAAATCACCTCCAAAAGCTATATATCACATGATTTTATTTAATGACTGCTGTGGCTTAAAGAACCTTCCAAAGACTTACGCATTAAAGGCTTGATCCTTAAGCAGCCATGTTTAGAGATGTGGCCTACAGGAGTAATTTGGGCCACCAGGGTGCTAACTCCATCAGTAGGTTGAATCTTTGATGAGTTCACAGCTGAATGGACTGCAGCTAGGAGGTGGGGCCTAGGTGGAAGAATTAGGTCACTGGAGGTTGTGCCTTTTGTCCTCAGGCCCTCCGTGTCTTAAATGTACTTTCTTTCTTTCTTTTTTTTTTTTTTTTGCTTTTGAGACAGGGTCTCGCTTTGTAGTTCAGGCTGACCCTGAGCTCACTATGGTGCCCAGGCAAGCCACCGCGAACTCAGCAATCCTCCTGTCTCTGCCTCCTGAGTGCTGGGATTACAGGCGTGAGCCACCACACCCAGCATTGTGGTATGCGGTGTTGATTGTTGGTGGGCGTGTCTCCAGGCCCAGCATATGTAGTTACCGGGATCGAACTCAGGACCTTGCACTTGTGAGGCAGGCGCCAGAACCACTGAGCTAACCCTCCGGCCCTTAAATGTACTTTCTTGCTGCCATCTGTCCACCATGAAATGAGCTGCTTTGCCTTACCATGTGCTCCCTGCCATGATATGCCTCAGGCCCAGAACCATCACAGCCAAGGGATCGTAGACTAAAGCTTCTGCAACTGAGAGCCAAATTAAACCTTCCTCCTTTACATTGTTGTTCTCAGGTATTTTGTCAAAATGACAAAACAGTGACATTCTAGAAAAGGCAAAATCATAGAGACAGAAATAGTAAGTTGCCAGGGAGGGGAAGACTGAGAGATTTTGGAAGTGGTGATGAAAATGCGCTCTCTCCCTCTCTCCCTCACACACACACACACACACACACACACACACACACACACACTTTTTTTAAGACAGGGTCTTGCTTTGTAGTTCAGGCGAGGCTGGCCCTGAACTCACTATGTAGCCCAGGCTAGCCTTGAACTAGCAGTAATCCTCCTGCCTCTGCAGAGTGCTGGGATTACAGGCATGAGCCACCACACCCAGCATTGTGGTATGTGGTACCAGGGATTGAACTCTGGACCTTATGTTTGTGAGGCAGATGCCAGAACCACTAAGCTAAATCCCTGGCCAAATGCTCTGTATTTTAATTGTGGTGATGATATGTGCTGTGTTTGTCAAAACTGTGAGCCAGATATCCTTGGTGACACACCATAGGAGGCTGGGGCAGGAGAAACGTGCTTAGCCTTAGCTATTTAGCAAGACCCTGTCTCAAATTTGAAAAAATAAAAGGGGCTGGAGTAACTCAGTGGGTACAGTACTTGTCTAGCATGTGCAAGACCCTGAGTTTTGTCCCCAGTACCAAAAAGAAACCAAAATCTGTAAGCCAACTAATCCCGGTCTCAGAGAGTGCCTGGAGAAAGAAGTGAACTGAAAGGATATTCTCCATTCTGTGAATGAGAATACCTGGGGATGCATACAGCTAGGTTATGACAGGACTGAGAGCCCAC
>PVIC010004170.1:25138-64367 GCA_004025085.1 Thryonomys swinderianus
TCAGGCTGGCCCTGAGCTCACTATGGTGCCCAGGCAAGCTGCCGCGAACTCAGCAATCCTCCTGTCTCTGCCTCCCGAGTGCTGGGATTACAGGCGTGAGCCACCACGCCCAGCATTATATGTGGTAACCGGGGATCGAACTCAGGTCCTTGCGCTTGCAAGGCGGGCGCCGGAACCACTGAGCTAACCCTCCGGCCCTGAGAGCCCACTTTTACCCTGAAACCAGAGGCAACATTAAAACAGACCAAGCTTTCCGATCGAATAAAGGAAACTCTGTGCTCAAACTTTTCATTGTTACAGAGACAATACAACTTTTTTTTTTTTTTTTTTTTGAGACAGGGTCTCACTTTGTAGTTCAAACTGGCTCTGAGCTCACTATGTAGCCTAGGCAAACTTCAAACTCAGCAATCCTCCTGTCTCTGCCTCCTGAGTGCTGGGATTACAGGCGTGAGCCACCACGCCCGGAAATACAACTTTTTTTATGCAGATAAAAAGATGTCTCGTTTTCCTCCTCCCCTTTCATTTCCTGTTTCATTTGGGCAGAAGACTCGGTTTCTACAAATAGCAAAATGTACACAAGTTTAAGTCACAGGGAACATTAGAGGTCTAGGCTAACCAAAGGCCTCTTTTTTTTTTTTTTTTTTTTTCTTTTTGAGACAGGGTCTCGCTTTGTAGTTCAGGCTGGCCCTGAGCTCACTATGGTGCCCAGGCAAGCCGCCGCGAACTCAGCAATCCTCCTGTCTCTGCCTCCCAAGTTATGGGATTACAGGCGTGAGCCACCACGTGTGGCATTGTGGTATGCGGTGTTGATTGTTGGTGGGCGTGTCTCCACGCCCAGCATTATATATGGTTACCCGAATCGAACTCAGGGCCTTGCTCTTGCGAGGCAGGCGCCAGAACCACTGAGCTAACCCTCTGGCCCAGGCCTCTTGACTTGAATGGGTTCATGTCAGAACCTAACACAAATTAATTCTCAAGCACATTTTAATAATAAACAAATACTTGCCAACCTCTAATTAATCCAAGAAATTTCTGTCACATTTTCAATGTATATTTCAATGATATTTTGTGTAAAAAACACAAAATATCCTGGTAATAATAAAGCTTCTTTTAATATCATTATCTAAAAATTTAAGTGATAGAAATGAACACTTCCAAAAGTTGAAAGAAAAAAAGATACTCCTAAGGAGATCACATGAACATGGGAGCAAGCAGGTCATATGGATAAAGAGTACCTAGAAAGCTGTGAAAGCATTTAGTTTGAAAAAGAACATATTCTCGCTTCCACTGCAGTGGCTAATCTTCACACCTCTGCTTTACAGCAGAATCTTTCTAGTACTTCCTGGATGCTTCAAGAAAAGGGAAGAAAATACTTTGAAATAATACTGAGTACAAACTCAGCTCCCTCCTTCAAGAGTGCAAGCATCATCCAAGCATATGCACACATACAAATGCAGAGAAAGGACTTTTTCATTTAAATGGAGGAAGCTGCCATGTCTACCTCTATAAGCAAAAGTATTAATCATCCACCGTCTGGTTTTAATCCACACACTCCTGATCCTGCATCTGAATGTATTGTTATCAGGGGAAGGAGCATTTCTGCTCAATCTTATTCGTCAGCCAAAAATGTGCAAATGTGAAAACCACATTGGTGAAGTACTTTCTTTGGGACCCAGAAAATTGTGAGCTGAACTGCTGCTTTTTTATTGTTTTCTTTCTTTTCTTTTGTTTCTTTCTTTTTTTAAATGATGAACAAATGTGAATTTCAGGGGGAACTGGTGAGGAAAACAAGAAACAGCTCAGGTTACAGGACCTTTCACATCTTGGAGTGACACTATCCTCAGGGAAATTAGCACTTTCTCTTCTGTATTTCCCAAAGGGGATCTGGGCACACAACTGATTGACATCAGCCTGTCAGATGCAAGCTTGGGCACCCAGGTGCATCCCTTACAAGCATTTACAAATGAAGTGGCAAGTCCAAACAGCGAGCTTTCCCTGTCGTCTCCACTCTTCTGGTTCATGCTTTGCTAGCAGTAAACACAAGGACTAAAAAAGCAAAAAGCCTCTGTATGAGTCTAAGCATGCTTCTCACACTGTGCTGGAGACCTTTTCCCCTTCTCAGGCTGGCCCCAAAAGGGCCCAGAGTCCCCCTTTGTGGGCTTGTATACCTTCAAAGCCATTAGTCACCACCCTTGTGGCCTCACTCCAAACTGTGCATAGGGCCCACCCATGACACAAAAACTCTGGCAAGATTAGGGGATGGCAAGAGCAGAATAAACCACAATACGCCTGAGACTCCCAGGAGAACAATGACTAGTGCTGGTAGGGAACAGACTGACAGACAGAGCAGACAGACTCTAAGCAGGCCTTGCTCTGTTTTTGATGGAACACAAATGTTTTCCATTAGAAGTTCCCTGCCCCACAAACACTCATACATACAGCTATGAAATCCACATACTTAACTTCTGCTTTTCTGGCGCTCTGACCCAACTACCTCTCCTGTTCCTCTGGAACACAGCAAAATCAAGGGTGAACAGATTACAATACCTCCAGCACAAAGGTAAACAGAAGAGAATCAGAATTACAAGCATGCTTATGAAATACATGAGTGTGTGTGTGAGTGGGCAAAAGAGAAGAGGAGAAAACAAGGACTTTGTTTTTGCCAAAATAAGTCCTGTCTAACCATGGATTTTACTGGTTGGCTCCAATGCTTTTAGCTTAAAATTTGGCCTCACCAGCTGGGATAGCCTACAGCTGATCTTCAGAAGGTGTTGGGTCACCACTAAAAGCAAAACAGACACAAATCTCAAAATACCCATTACAAAGTATGCAAATTCTATAACTAAGAAATCAGAGAATGGAGGCTGGTTATTACCCATATTTCAGAGATTAAGCTGAGTACTGTTCTTATGTGATGAAGTGCAACTAGAAGTTCCTAAACCATCAGCCACGTTTGCCTCCATCACTCATTTCTAATCAAAGCCATGGAGGTGGGAGCCAGGTGTGGTGATGCATGCTTGTGATCCCAGGAAGCTGAGGCAGGAGGATTGCCTCAAGTTCAAGACCAGAGTGGCTTGGGTTACACAGTGAGTTTAAAACCAGCCTGTACTACAGAGCAAGGCCCTGTCTCAAAAAAACAAACAACCAATGCCGGACGTGGTGGCTCACGCCTGTAATCCCAGCACTCGGGAGGCAGAGACAGGAGGATTGCTGAGTTTGCAGCGGCTTGCCGGGGTACCATAGTGAGCTCAGGGCCAGCCTGAACTATAAAGTGAGACCCTGTCTCAAAAAGCAAAGAAAACAAACAAACAAACAACCGGGCCGGAGGGTTAGCTCAGTGGTTCTGGTGCCTGCCTCACAAGCGCAAGGACCTGAGTTCGATCTCCGGTAACCACATATAATGCTGGGCATGGAGACATGCCCACCAACAATCAACACCGCATACTACAATGCCGGATGTGGTGGCTCACGCCTGTCATCCCAGTACTCGGGAGGCAGAGATAGGAGGATTGCTGAGTTCGCGGCAGCTTGCCTGGGCACCATAGTGAGCTCAGGGCCAGCCTGAACTACAACGTGAGACCCTGTCTCAAAAAGCAAAAAAAAAAAAAAAAAAAACCCAAAGGCATGGAGGAGGAGTCAGATGGGTGTTTCGTTAATCCCTTAAAGAAGAAAAATAGAAATCACAAATAAGAATTCAAGAAAATTTTCAAAATAACAAGTATTAAAAAGAAAGGAAAAAGTAAAAATTTACATTGCACATAAGAAATAAAAATGAAATTGTGTGTTCAGGCAGCTCTGGAGTTCCCTTATTGCACAAGAGCAAAAGACACCCCCTACATGTATGCCCTGTTAAGCAATTGCTCAACCTACACTCATTGTGCAATTCCAAACTTCCAAAGATTTTTGCTGGACATATGCAAAGCACGTTTTCCTCTGTGCTTTAGAATTAAGAACAGTTTCTCATTTTTCTCTTCTCTTTGGCAAGTGTGTACATAAACCAGAAAAAAAAGAATCACTAGATAAGCATTAACTTTAAATAATGTTTTATATTACTTGATCTCAATTGAATTTAGTAGTAGTTAAGAAAAATTTGAATTTACTCTTAGGCAACTAAATATTTTTTTTGTCACTGAAAATAATATAAAAATTGTTCATAAAACTTATCAAATCCTTAAATTTAATTCTTTGAGGGCTGGAGATTTAGCTGAGTGGTTCTAGCGCCTGCCTAGCAAACGCAAGGTCCTTGGTTCAATCCTGGTAACCACATACAACAATACCAGGCATGGTGACTCACAGCCACCAGCAATCAGTAACACATACCACAGTGCTGTGTGGTGGCTCATGCCTATAATCCCAGCACTTGGGAGGCAGAGGCAGAAGGCTTGCTGAGTTTGAAGACTGCCTAGGTGACATAGTGAGCTCAGGACCATCCTGAACTGCAAAGCAAGACCCTGTCTCAAAAAAAAAAATTAAGTCTTTGTGCTAAATGATGGTTGATTCTGAAATATGCAGAGCAGTTTAAAAAGGTCAGTTTTGGGCCAGGGATTCAGCTTAGTGGTTTTGGCATCTGCCTCGCAAGCTCAAGGTCTCGAGTTCGACCCCCAGTAACTATATACCACAATGCCAAGCATGGCGACTCATGCCCACCAGCAATCAGTACCACACACCACACTGCTCGGTGTGATGGCTCATGCCTGTTATCCCAGCACTCAGGAGGTAGAGGCAGGAGGATTACTGTGAGTCTGAGCTTGCCTGGCCTACATAGTGAGCTCAGGGTCAGCCTGTAACTACAAAGCTAGACCCTGTCTCAAGCAAGCAAGCAAACAAACAAAC
The DNA here is from genome assembly GCA_004025085.1 of Thryonomys swinderianus. Lineage (NCBI taxonomy): Eukaryota > Metazoa > Chordata > Mammalia > Rodentia > Thryonomyidae > Thryonomys > Thryonomys swinderianus. Next base: position 29,972 of record PVIC010004170.1, read on the forward strand.
AAAAGGAAGTCTTTACTTCATAGGGAAAATTCAAATGGAAGCCTGGTTAAGCCATGGTGCACTCTGCTAACAAAACTGTTTTTTTAGAGCAACAAATTAAATAAACAACATGAACAAAAATAGATGTGTACAAAGGTGAAGGAACCATGACAAAAACCCCCAAGAGGTCATATAGGAAAACAGAAAACAGACTAGTCTGCCTCTATAAAAATCATGTACATTGTAATAAGTGAAATAAATAGATCCCAGATAGGCAAATACTGGATCTTCTCTTTGATATGAACACCTGTAGATGCAAATGAGCTCTAGAAAGTATGACAGTTTTTATAGAATGGGAAATTTCCATAGGAAATTTGGTGTGGGAATGTAATGAGAGGAAGGAATAAATATGATTCAGAAAGAAAATAAAAGAGTATGTATAAAGTGGGTGGGGAGGTGTGGGGAGGTAGGGATATGGGTAAAAATGAGAATTAACTTGTGTCATATACTGGTACAAATTCCCCAATGTTATATGTGATTGTGAGATGTATATAAATTGTACCAATAAAGAATTCAATTAAAAACAAATCATGTACATTGTAAAAAATACAAACAAGATTATAAAAAAAAGCTACTAGGCAGTATAAAATATTTCTAATATATAAAGTGAAATATAATGATACATAGTATATAAAGGACTCCTATATATCAATAATAAATGACTCAATATAAAAATGGGGAACGGGGTCAGGGATTTAGCTCAGTGGTTTCAGTATATGTCCAGCAAGTGAAAGGTTCTGAGTTCAATCTCTGGTACCACATATCATAATACCAAGCATGGTGACTCACGCCCACCAGCAATCACACAATGCTGGGTGTGGTGGCTCATGACTATTATCCCAGCATTCAGGAGGCAGAGGCAGGAGGATTACTGTGAGTTCAAGGCTTGCCTAGGTTACAGAGTGAGCTCAGGGCCAGTCTGAACTAAAGTGAGACCCTGCCTCAAAAAAAGGGGGGGGCATAAATATAGAAGGAAGACATATAAACAGAGAACATATAGAAAGATCCTTTATTCTACTAGTAAACAAATGGCAGTTAAAATGAAATACATTCTTTTTCTCAGTATATCAGAAATTTAAAATACTGATAATACTGTACAGTAATGCAAGAGTATGAGAAAATAAACATACACTATTAGTGCAAGTAAAAATTTGTCTGATCACACTTTGGAGTGTGATTTAGAAGTATATGCCAAAATAGTTAAGAGTAACCTCTGACAATGCAATTTCACTTGTTAGTGCTACTCTATAGAAACAAATTATAAATAGTGAAGTTCATTCCAGTCCTGTAAAAACAAAAAGTGGACAAAACTAATTATCAATTCTTAAAGTTTAATAAATGACACCCTATCTCTATAATAGAGCAGGATGCAAGATTTAGCTCAGTGGTTCTGGCGCCTGCCTAGCAAGCACAAGGTCCCTGGTTCGATCCTTGGTAACCACATTCCACAATGCCGGGCAGGAGGATTGGTGAGTTCGAGGCTTGCCTGGGCTACATAGTGAACTTGGGGCCCCCTGAATTACATACAAAGCGAGACCCTGTCTCAAAAAAAAAAGAGAGAGAGACATTTTTAGATGAACAAAGGGTATGGAATTTGTCAGTAGCTAATATGATCCATAGAAAAGAATGAAGAACACCAACAAGTAAGTCAAAAACTGTATCAAGTTTATATTTTTTTGTCTATAATTTTACTTAAAGTACAACTAACTTCAATAGAAATACCATTCATAGCAAAGTCTGTAACAAGAAAACAGAGAGAAGACAACTGCAAGACAAGGAATGAATGGGGAAATGGAATCACAGTGGTGTAAGGTAACTGCATTTGTGAAATACGATACAGGAAGCATAATGTATGAAGTGTACAGAAACACAGTACTGACTAAATATACTCTGAAAAGTGGAGGATGTTAATTATTAGCCATAGAACTCTAGTAAACAAAAAATAGGAATGTAGTTAAGATAAAAGAAGAAATAAAATATAACACTAAAAGCATTGGAGAAAGTCTTCATGACCTTGGTATTAAAGCAAAGAATTCTAAGACAATAAGTCACTAATCACAAAGGAAAAACTGGAAAACTTGAACTTTATCACAATAAATATTTTTGCTGTTTAAAACTATGCAAACAGCTGGGTGTAGTAGCTCACGGCTGTAATCCCAGCACTAGGGAGGCAGATGCAGGTGGATTGCTAAATTCCAGGCTACATAGTGAGCTCAGGGCCACCCCAACCTACAAAGCCAGACCCTGTCTCTAAATAAACAAATAAACAAATATAAATAAATAAATAAAACTATGCAAATAGACAAACCAGATATAGTGTGTAAGAAAAAGTTTACAGGATATATCTGATAGGTATTTGTGCCCAGAATTTATAAAGAATTTTACAGCACAATTAATATAATACCAAAAGCCCAACACATGAATATTTCCCAAATAAAGTTGCAGAAAGTTTCCAATTTATGATAGTTCAATTTACGATTTTTTGACATTATGATGGTGTGAGAGCAATGTACATTCAGTAGAAATGATAAACTCTAATCTTTTTTCCAGACTGATGAAAAAAATCCCAATATACTTCAGTGTATTGTGTTACTAAAGCCATGAAATTTAGTATCTTAAATGTAATGAATATACTTTCAACTGGGCAATAACTCCATTGTAAGTCATCTGTATAGGAATGGTGAATAAACCCATGAAAAGATACTCTTTATTAATTAGGAAAATGCCAATTAAAACTGAAATGAGACAGTGCTTTGCCCTTAAACACCATGTTTAAAATTATAGTGTAGAAATGCCAGGCATTGGCAGAAATTTGAATTAAATGAAACTTCATAGATAGCTAGTGGGAGTATAAAATTGTGTAATAAGTCTGGAAAATAGTTTGAAGGTTCTTTTAAACATATATACAGTACTTCAGCCAGCATGGGGGTGCACACCTGCTATCAACGCCGCTGGGAAGCTGAAGAAGGAGGATCACACATTCCAGACTAGCCTGGGCAACTTAAAGAGATACTATCTCAAGATTAAAAAAAAAAAGGCTAGGGACTCACTAGAGTGCTTGGTTAGCATGTGCAAGGCCCTAGATCAATCACTACTACACACACACACACACACACACACACACACCCCTGCTATCTTGACAAAGATAGTATCTTTTTCAAACCTAGTATTGGGGATCAAACCTAGGAGCACTTAATCACTGAGCTACATCTTCTACCTTTTTTATTTTTATTTTACTTTGACACAAAGATTTGCTAAATTGCCCAACCTGGCCTTGAATTTGTAATCCTCCTGTCTCAGCCTGCCTAGTAGCTGAGAGTACCAATAGGTATGTGTCACCATGCCCAGCAAAGATAACTTTTTTTTTTTTTCTTTTTTCTTTTTGAGACAGAGTCTCACTTTGTAGTTCAGGCTGGCCCTGAGCTCACTATAGTGCCCAGGCAAGCCACGGCGAACTCAGCAATCCTGTCTCTGCCTCCCGAGTGCTGGGATTACAGGCGTGAGCCACCATGTCCGGCATTGTGGTATGTGGTGTTGATTGTTGGGGGGCGTGTCTCCACGCCCAGCATTATATGTGGTTACCAGGGATCGAACTCAGGACCTTGCGCTTGTGAGTCAGGCGCTGGAACCACTGAGCTAACCCTCCAGCCCCAGCAAAGATATCTTGATGAAGATACATAGTTCATGATTCATCACCAAGATAATCGGTAAAGTGTGACATAGCCATGAAAGAATATTATTCAACAATAAAAGCTACAAAAAAGGAAAAAAGAAGAGCCACACAGTGGCATGGAGGGCACAGTAATATGGATTGACACATTAAGGTCAAAGACATAAAAGGTCAAAGATATAAAAGTATACTACAATATTTTACTTGTATTAAAATTTCTAATTTTAAACTATAGTGAAAAATAATTAGATCATTGGCTGGCCAGGGGCAGTGGGACAGGAGACACTAGCAGTAAGGACTATTATTTTCATCATTATTAGTATTACTTTTGGTAGTTCTGGGGGGTGGAACCCAGGCACCTCACACTGAGCTACATCTCAGTCCTTTGATTAATATTTTGAGACAGAGTCTTGCTAAGTTAGATAAACAGGACTTGAATTTATGATCTTCCTGCATCAGCTTCCCATGTATTGGGATTACTGACATGCCTGGCATTTGGGGAAATTCTGAGGTGAAAATATTCTAGATCAGAATGGTTTTTATGGCGGTATAACATATAAGTACATTAAAATATATGAATTTTATGTCAAATTATATCAAATTGATTAGTAAAAGTAAAGGTATTAAATGTAATTTTTACATATTAAAATAAGTATATTGCATATTCCTCACATACAAGAGAGATAACATTAATAAAGACATTAAAATGGATGGGACAGGAAGTACTTAAACAGAAGTTTGTATCAATAGTTCTTTTCTCCGGCAGGAGATTTAGCTCAGTGGTTCCGCCACCTGCCTAGCAAGGGCAAAGTCCCTGGTTCAATTCTGGTAACAACATACAATGATGTGATATTGGGCGTGGTGACTCACACCCACCACCAATCAGTACCATGCCCCACAGTGCCGGAAGTGGTGGCTCACACCTGTAATCCAGCACCTGGAAGGCAGAGGCAGAAGGATTGCTGAGTTCCACGTTTGCCTGGGCTACATAGGGAGCTCAGGGCCAGCCTGAACTACAAAGCGAGACCATGTCTCAAAAAAAAAAGAAAAGTTCTTTTCTCTAATTATAGTACATCCTTCTCTTATCAATTTGAATTTTATTTTTCATGTGGCCAATACTTAGTGAGCCATGAGGCAGACTGCTTATATGGACCTATGTGGTTATACAGTCAGGTCCACATGTTTACATAACTGATTCTTAGGCTTTTATCTTTCAGTCATCCCCAACAGACAACCTGAAGCTTCACTGTTCATGAATCAGCAATTTTGCCTGTAAATTTGGAGTCTAGGACATTGTTCTGACTTTCTGGCCTTCAGAGGTTCTCCTATCACCCTTAAGATTTCTCTCTCTTTGGACACATTTCCAAAACAATATAGATCATCTGGTGAGTATATTTAGCATCTTTTGGAACACTCTCAATATTTAAGAAAAAAAATTCAGTTATTTTTTTCCCCAAGAAAACCTCATATTCCAAAGTGTTTTAGAATCCAGGACATTCCAAAATGTGAAGAACATCCAATCCAAAGAAAAATGAGGGTAAATTTAACGTATCTTTTTCCATTGTATGAACTTTTACTTCTTTGTTCATCCACAAGGAACTATTCTGGGAGATCAGATGATCTCCCTCAAACCAGGTCAACAGTTTCTAAGCTTCTGGTGAGAAATCAAGCTTCCAGTGAAAATAAAACTGTCAAAGTCAAGAGGAGAACTGGAAGTACTGAGTTAATATGTTTGTTCAACCATTCTACTATTTTATTTATATTTAATTAAGATTGTGTGCTCTAGACATGCATTGCTTCCAATTTACTCTTTCATTTCTAGCTGTGTCATCTGTATAAGCTCTTTCCTAAAGCTCAAATTCCCGTGGTGCTTTTGGGAAAGTCAAATGAAATAATGTAAAGTATTAAAACAGTGCTAAACACATGAACAGCACTCACGAAGTGTTCATTGTATAGATCAAGATTCTCTTAGGAAAGCTGGCCACCCAGACATGTGACTTTTCACTGAGTAAAAAAAAAAATTTCCTTCTTTCTTTTCTTTTCCTTCTTTTCCTTCCTTCCTCTTTCTTTTTCTTTTTCTTTCTTTCGTTAATTTTGACATAACCTTGCTAAATTTCTAAGATTAACATGGAACGTTTTATCTTCTTGCCTCAGTCTCCTAACTAGCTGGGATTATAAGAAGCATCTTGTCTGCTTTTAACCTCCTTCAGAAGAGCTCGGAAAACTATCTGGTAAAATGGATGCAAAGTGCAGATTCTTATGCATTTCAAAATTAAAGATAGAATTAGGAAGATTACTTATACCTGGAATCTTCACTTTTACCTGGGGCAAATCTTTGCCTAATGGTTATAACTTCAGCAGCCACCAAATTCCTAAAAACACTGGTTCTCAATGTGTGGAATCCAGACCATTAGCGTGACCTGGGAACTTGTTAGAAATGCAGTCTTCAGTCTCTCTGCCTCACAATCAGAAACTCTCAGGGTGGGTCTATAAATGGGTGTTTTAACAAATCTTTAGTGTAATTATGTTTTGAAGAATGCAAAAAATGCGAGAATTCCTACTTTAAAACAAAAGACTATCTAGTCAATGACCTATCCATAGAATGGGCATAATGACAACATTTGGGGAATGAGATTTATAAATAAAGCAGTAACTGATTCCATCTGAAAGAACCAGATTAAACATAAGTGGTAATTATTCTATAATTTATAAACTGATCATAAAAATGTGAGAGAACCCCCAAAAGGTAAGGGCAACAAAGAGTGGGTGGAGAGAGATACACAACAGTCAGTACCAGAGGGCCACTGGCAAAATGAATCATTATACAAAGATTTTTAATTATACCTAATGTTGGAAAAGGTTTTTTTTAAAAAACAATAGACTAAATTTATGTTTTCCTGCTACATTAGAGAACTTTTCAAAACATTAATAATTTTTATGAAGTTTAACTATACCTCAGCTCTTTGGATCAAATGGGCAAAACAGAGAAGGAAAAAGAGTTCATAGTTTCTTTTTCTTTTCTTTTTTTTTTTGTTTCTTTTTCTTTAAGAGTAGGAAAAATGTATTGAGATAAACTTCTAAGAGAGACAGAAAGGAAACCAGACAATGGGTTGCCTGGGGACCCTGCTTCCCAGGGGGTTTTCATGGAACAAAGCCACAAGGAGAGCTAGGTTCAAGGTGAGACAAAAACTATAGTCAACTAGTAAGACTGAGAACCCATGAAAGATAACTCTTACCTCCATCCAGCAACCTCAGCAGATAAGGAGAATCAATGGAACTCCCAAACATGCTAGATATCTGAATATGAGAAACGGATGGAGGTTAAGAGTAGGAAAAATTTATTGAGAGAAAGAAAAGTTTCTGTCTAAGAGAGAAGGGGAAACAGAAAATAGGATACCCTCATAGTTTATTTCTAAGTATTTGGCTGGCAACAATTTTCCCTTAGATATCTATGAACTGATAGGGAAATGTAGGAAGGAGAAACTTAACGAGCAAAATCAGACAAAAGATCTTATCTTGAATAGTGCAACAAAAGGACATTTCTTATTGACCACATAGAGTACTATACCTTTCCCTTCAAAATTTCTCAAAATTCTCCTTTAAATCAATTTAAAGACAAAGTTAAGGGAAAAGGGATATAAAAAGAATTAAGATGGGCCACAGATTTAGCTCAGTGGTTCCGGCACCTGCCTTGCAAGCACTGGGTCCTGAGTTCGATACCCAGTGACAACATACAACAATGCTGGTGGTGGTGACTCATGCCCACCAGCAATCAATACCACATATCACAATGCTGGGCGTGGTGGCTAATGCCTGTAATCCCAGCACTCGGGAGGCAGAGGCAGGAGGATTACTGAGTTTGAGGATTGCCTGGGCTACACAGTGAGCTCAGGGCCAGCCTGAACTATACAGCAACACATTGTCTCAAAAAAAAAAGAAAAGAATTAAGATGTGTTATGTACATATACCAACTCCCATGATGAATATAATCATTCTATACTACTGCAAAGTATACTAATAGGGCCAGAAATTTAGCTCAGTGGTTCTAGCACCTGCCTAGCAAATACAAAATCCCTGGTTTGATCCCTGGTAACCCTGGTAACCACATACAACAATACCAGGCATGGTGACTCACATCCACCAGCAATCAGTAGCACCACAATGCTGGGCATGGTGGCTCACGCCTGTAACCCCAGCACTCGGGAGGCAGAGGCAGGAGGATTGGTGAGTTTGAGGCTTGCCTGGGCTACATAGTGAACTCAGGGCCTGAACTAAAAAGTAAGACCTTGTCTCAAAAATAAATAAAATAAAAATAAAAAATTAAATTTAAAAAATTTAAATACCAGAAAAACTCTACAAAGTTATTTGCTATGCAAGGATAACCAAAAAAGTTCAAGAGTCATTCATAAATAGCTTTTGTAACTCATTAAGGAAAAAGAAGAGTATTCTAATGTTAAAATAGCCCAAGACACAAGGCAATTATTTATAATAAACAGAAATACCAATATATACAGATAATTAACATAATATTTAAACCCAACATTTTAGTAATCAAATAATAAAAAGTAAAACAAAAAGATAATATATTTGTCCATCTTTGGCAGGATTACAAAAACTTAAACCAGGATTGGTGATGAAATTACCTTTGTATTTGCCAGTTTAAACTGCTGCAGTTTTTTGCAGGGAAAAATTTGGTCTATCCTTTGGAAGTTTTAAAAATGTGCATTACCTCCTCTGACCTAGTAATCCCACTTGAAAAGTTTATTCTTATGAATTAAGATGTATTATACATGGCTGGGAATTTAGCTCAGTGATTCCAGCGCCTCCCTCACAAGCACAAGGTCCTGAGTTCGATATCCAATAACTACATACCACAATGCTGGGCATGGTGACTCATGCCTGTAATCCCAGCACTTGGGAGGCAGAGGCAGGAGTATTACTATGAGTTCAAGGCTAGCCTGGGCTATATAGTGAGTTCAGGGGCAGCCTGAACTACAAAGAGAGACCCTGTCTCAAAAAACTTAAAAACAAAAAGATTTATTATATAATATTCCTCAAGATGGTATCATTCATGAAACAGAACTCAGTAACTTCCTAAAGTTAGTAACAAGAGCCTTCATAAGTTATATAGGTTATACAGTCATATGTACACATTTTGCAGATGATTATTAAGTTTCTTAGTGGGGTAATGCTATGTTGCCTAGGATAGTTATGAACGTCTACACTGAAATGACCCTCCTGTCTAAGAGTTCAAGTAGCAGGGGACATAGGTGTGTCTTATTGATCCTGCTCAAATAAGAATTTCTGGCTGAGCTCAGCAACATATGCCTATAATCCCAGCAGTAGGGAGACTGAGTTAGAAGGCCTAGGCTACATAGCGTATTCAAGGCCAGCCTGCACTGCAAAGCAAGACCCTGTATTAGCAAAACAATACAAAAAAGGATTTTTGAAACTGAAAAAGACAAACTGAACTGAATATTGATCTCAAAGCAATATTCTCATCATTGCCCCATATTTATCTATAAAGTAATTGGGGTTTCAATGAAAAAAATATGTAAAGAACTTAGCTCAGTGGCTAAAAATATTGATTTATTATGGACTTATTATTCTCTCCAGAATTCGTGTAAATATATATGGTACAAAAGGCCAAGCACGATGGCATATGCCTCTAAACCCAGTATATTGGAGGCTGAAGCAGGAGGACTGCTATAAGTTTGAGGCCAGTTGAGGCTACTACAATGAATTCAAGCCAGCCTAAACTACATAGTAAAACCCTGCTACAAAAGGGCAGGGACTTAGCTCAATGGTTCCGGTGTCTGCCTTGCAAGAGCAAGGCCCCAAGTTCGAACCCTGGTACCACATACCACAATGCCAGGCATGATGGCTCATGCCTGTAATCCCAGCACTCAGGAGGCAGAGGCAAAAGGACTGCTGTGAGTTTGAGGCTAGCCTGGGCTACAGAGTGAGCTCAGGGCCATCCTGAACTACAAAGCAAGACACTGTCTCCAAAAAAAAAAAAAAGGACCTTAAGAAAAGAGAGTGCTGGGATTATAGGTATGAGCCACCATACACCATTGTGATATGTGGTGCAGATTGCTGGGATTACCAGCATGAGTCACCACGCCCAGCATTGTGATATGTGGTTACAGGGGTCCAACTCCAGACCTTGCACTTGGGAGGCAGACACCAGAACCACTTAGCTAAATCTCTGGCCCAAAATATTGTTTATTTTAACATAAAGATGGTTATCCCAGAGCTGGGGTTTTAGCTCAGTGATAAAGTGCCTGCCTCGTATGAATAAAGCCCCTGAATTGGATTCTTGGCACCACAAATAAATTGTTTAAAATAAATTAATAGGGCCAGGGATGTAGCTCAGTGGTGATGTGCCTACCAGCAAGTGCAAGGTCCTGAATTCAATCCTAGGTATAAAAAATATAGTTTTTTTTTTAAAAGGATGGCTTTTCTTCTTAAAGTATATATTGAAAGGGTCAGAGATTTAGCTCAGTGGTTCCAGTGCTTGCCTAGCAAGCGCAAGGTCCCTGGTTCTATCCCCAGTAAACATATACAACAATGTCGGGTGTGGTGGCTCACTCCTATAATCCTAGCACTTGGGAGGCAGAGGCAGGAAGATTGCTGAGTTTGAGGCTTGCCTGGGCTACATAGTGAGCTCAGGGCCAGCCTAAACTACAAAGCAAGACCCTATCACAAAGAAAAAAAAAAGTACATATTGGAAGTTTTACACATATATAAAAGTAAAATACTTTAATGGTCTCAATATAGTCATTATTCAGATTCAAAACAACATTTGGCTCTTTTTCCTCCTAGTTATACTCCTCCTGTCCAGGTTATTTTGAAGTAAAATGTTGACAGCAAATCATTCAGTAGAACATGGGTTTTGAAGTTGTACAAACGAGGATTTCTAGTCCTACACTTTCTCAATACCTTTACTGTATTACCTTTTACATGCCTACTAGCCACTCAACAAATGAAAATCAGTTTCTTTCCCCTGGTTTGCTCCAATTATTTTTCTAACATCTGTGATACTTTTCTCAAAATGTAATCAGCTCTACTCTATTGCTTTTAGTGAATAATTCCAAAAAAAACAATGTTTTCTCACCTTTTATTCATCTTATATCTTGTCTTTCTACTATGGTTTATTTTTAGGCAAAATACTAACCTCTCTCTCTGTCTCTCTTTCTCTTCCCCTCTCTATCTCTGTCTCTCTCACTCTGTACCTGGAACTGAGCCCGGGGCCAATGCTGGGCTACATTCCCAGCCATTTTTCCCTTTTCTTTTTTTTTTTTTTTTTCATTAACGTAAGATCTTGCTAAATCATCCAGCCTGGTTCAAATATGAGATCTTCCTGCCTCAGCCTCTCAGAGTGCTGGTATTACAGGGGTAAACACCACACCCAAATTCAGAATATTAATCTTGAAGACAGTAAGTCAATCAAAAAGATCAAGGATGAAACAAGTTTAGCAAAGATTATAAAGACCATCCTTGCAATGTTAAAAGATCCAAGAAGTCTTGCAATAATGAGTTCTGCTTTACACTGCTTTGTATACAAATGATTGTATCACAAAACTTTTTCCACAAAGATTCAGAACCTACACAACTAGAGCTCCACTGAAGATCCCTGGAAAATTATAAAGTAATTGCCAAATCAGTGCTCATAAAGCAATGTCTTCATTGGATTACTACATGCTCAACAAAAATGTATTGTTATTGACATCTTTATATATGTCACAGTCTTTCTGACTAGAATATTTGCCTTATATGTTCCACGTATGGTGATATGTGCTCAGAATCTATTGAATGAGCATCGAAGCTAGACCAAAAGTGTGACTAATCTTTACCAGTAATGAAACTGGTCATGTAGCTGCTATTAGTTAGTCCCTGAAATATTTTACATTTCTTAGTAATGACTGGTAGAAGTTTGAGGCAAATATCTATCTTCTTCATATTTGTAAAGGGCCAGGAGCTCCTAAAGATTCTGACATATCCATACTAATCAGCTAGATTGGCCAGGTTCTTATGCATGCTAGTGAAGCACTCTACCATTATGCTACATCCCCAGCCTACCCTCCCAACAGTTTCACTGAAGAAAAAAAATGTGTATGGAGGGGTAAGTAATGAGGAGTAAGAAAAAAATATAATGTTTAAAAAAAAACCAAAGTATATGTATATAGAGGGTGGGGAGATTTTAGGGTGGGTAGGGGAATGGGTAAAAATGAGAATTAACTCATGTCATATACTGGTACAAATTCCCAATGTTGAGTGTGATTGTGATATGTATGTAAAAATGTACCAATGGAGCTGGAGATTTAGCTCAAAGGTTCTGGTGCCTGCCTATCAAGCGCAAGGTCCCTGGTTTGATCCCTGGTAACCGGTAACTGCATACAGCAATATTAGGCATGGTAACTCACACCCACCAGCAATCAGTACCACATATCACAGTACCGGGTATGGTGGCTCACACCTGTAATGCCAGCACTTGGGAGGCAGAGGCAGGAGGATTGCTGAGTTGGAAGCTAGCCAGGGCTACATAGTGAGCTCAGGGTCAGCCTGAACTATAAAGTGAGACCCTGTCTCAAAAAAAAAAAAAGGTATCAATAAAGAATTCAATTTTTAAAAAATGTGTACATGTATATATTCAAAGTTAAACATGACTAAATATGACAGTAATGCTAACTCTGGGTTACGGGATTAAATATATTTTTTCCTACCATGAATAAAAGTAGAGAATAAGTTTTAAAAAATTTATATTCAATATAAAATCTCTCATATTTGCATTCATACTGAGATTTAAGTGGTTTTGTTTGGTGTTGCTCGAGATCAAAACTAGGTCCTTGTGCATGATAGTGAAACCTCTGCCACTGAGAAACATTCTCAATCTTTTTCCTTTTTTTTTTTTAAATCAAGGTCTTGCTATGGAGTTCAGGCTGGCCTTGAACCCACGCAGCCCAAACTGGCCTTTAACTTGTGGCAATCCTCCTGCCTCTGCCTTCCAAGAGCTGGGATTACAAACAGGTGTCAGTAGATCTGGCCAATATCTCATTAAATTGCCCAGGCTGCCCTTGAAGTTATAATCCTCCAGCCTCAGCCTTCCCAGCGGTTAGGAGCACAAGGATATACTACCACACCGCGATAGATTTAACTGATTTTTAAAAAATTCCTATCTCTGTCCTTGGTCTACACTTCCTCTAGGTCAAAAGACTTCCTCCTCAGGAGCCATCTGTGGACTCCCACCCAAAGACCTTTCCTCAGGAGGATGTGATGTAAGGACTCTGCAGAGAAGGAGGAGCCCGTGTCTCAACACGGGAGACTCTCACGGGCGACTCTGACCTCAAGGTCTGTGGCTACTACTTTCCTAGTTAAGTGGCCCTCCAAGGAGAAGAATAAAGCAGCCCAGACTGTCCTACTCTCCACCTGGCTAAAAATCCAATTGTTAGGCTGAGACCAGGAGCTCCACAGTCCTCACCAGAGCAATAGGGAAATGGCTTTGTTTTATATAAACTGACAAAAAAAAAAAAAGCACTCAGGTTAAAACACAATCCTTAGAGGAAGGAAAATAGAAACCAGGCAGCGAGGAATGCTTCATATTCCTAAAAGCTTTTTTTGTAAGTTAACACATGGTGTCTGCTTCTCTCTAGTCACCTATTTATCACTCTCCTCCTTAGAGAAGGGAAAAAGCCCTGGCTGTTTTCCTAGTGCAGAGTTTTGTGGCTGGAGAAAGAAGGAAGGGGGAGGAAGGAGGGTGCTTTAAGCATGATGCAAACCATTTGGAGCTGAGTGAGAGCATTGCCAACACAAGCTGCACTATTTAAACAAGTGAGGAAATGATCGTATATACAACATGCCAGTGAGCACACACACACACCAAAGGAAGTTGAGAGGGCTTTTTTTTCAGGACATAGAGCTGGATGTCAGCGGCTAAAAGGTCGATATTTTCCCTTAACACCCTTCTCAATGACTTAATCATGTTCCGTTTGCACAGAAAACTTCCCAAGAATAAAAAGTCTGGAGAATTAAGAGGAGGGGTGATGAAGAGGGATGTTTGGCCTGGTGCTGACCTTATCCGAGGTTTTCTCCACGTAGCAGGGGTCCTGAGGGGCAGCTAGCAAGGGGACAAAGCCTGAGAGAAGCCGATCCTCTTCCAGGATAAGAAGGGTGAGGTCATCGTCCGGGTCCTTGTACAGTGGCACCTCAGACTGATTCACTGCAGTCAGTATGTTACAAAAATCAGCCAGCGTCGACCATACATCCACAGCAACCCTGTGAAAAATAAGGTCAGAAAAGAAGAGCAGGTCTAAAGAGGGACCGGTAAAAGTACACTCAGCATTTGTGAGCAGAATGCTTGTAGCAAAAGTTGTCCAGGCTGGCAGCTGCCAAGAAATCATACTAAAAACACTCAGATTCAAAATTGTGCCCATGGCAATAATCTAGGTATGAATGTCCCTCTGTGCAAAGTTTATATTGATTACGGGGAAGTTTTAAAATCCTAACCAGAGAGGGAAAAGAATTTGGAGAAGTAGTTGCCGATTGCAGGTGTCCCATCCCCTTTTCCAGACAATGGTCTGAGATGCTCACTGAAACACACTAGATACCCAGTGGCTGAGGCAGCTTCTAGAATCTCTCTCTCCTGAGCAACCAAGTATATCCCACACAGACAGCAGTGAACAGCTACACCGAGTCAAGGTCACACTATGCAGTCATGTGGGTTTTCCCTTTTGGACACTTTAGAAATCTCTTCCAATCAAGAACAGATTCAACTGAAACCTCATTCCTGGCCTGCCAAGATCCACCCCAGAAGGTAAAGCTCTCAAACATTTCAGCAGATGAACCACTATCAGTGCTGTCTTGACCATCCCACACCCTGCCCTTTCCCTCTCTTAAGAAGGTTAGATACAGGGTGACTAGTCATTCTAGAACTGTCTCAGTTTCACCACTCAAAATATCATGTCTCTTCAAATCCCCCAGTCCTGGGTAAATTAGGATGGCTGGTCATCTTGAATGCATATCACCAAGCCCTAGTTGAACCTGAGAAAAAAACCTCTAAAGATAAAGTTTGGCTCTCCCCACTTGAAATCCTAAATAGAATTATAAAAGAGGCTTCATTTCTCTATCTCTTATCAGATGTTTTCATCTATTGTGGGTTCAAATTCCTGCTTTGGAGAGTGCCTGCCTAGGGATACTTCAAATTGTGGTCAAATGCACTGCCTGCCAAATTTATACACTTGTCTTTCTCTTCAAGAGGAAGCCCTAAGCTGGGAATCCGGAACAAGCAGTACTCGCTGAATGCTTCAAATGGGTCTACTGCCATACCACCCTGAATGCATCTGATCTCATCTGAATGCTTCAAATGGGACAAAATGCACAGGAGCATTACAAAGAAAACTTCATAATTACGTTTAAAAGATGGACAGAAAATAAGCAGAGAGTTGTAGAGTCATCCTGAAATCTTCCCTGGGGAGTTATTATGCATGTCTCCTGCCTGGAAGGAGAGGCCTCAAACCTAACCAATTTGTTTTTCCTGGAGACTAGGAACCTTTGGGAGATGGTGGAAGAGAAGGCATTCAAGGAATATATCACTGGGGTGATGTGAGGGAGAACGGTGGGGAAGAGGTGTGGGAACTCCCTGACTGGCTCCAGGTGGAAGGAGGTTGCACTGGTTTATTTACTGTAATCACTGCACTAGGAAAAGGCAATGAAATGAAACATCTTGTTTTCAAGAGTGTCCTGGGAACCAGGTGGAACATAGCCCCATTAATCACACAACAGCACATAATCAACACACGTGTACTGCAGAAGTAACTCACTTCACAGGCTTTGCCCAGGAAAAAGAACATGTTTGAGAAGAATCACCAGAGGGATGAGAATTTTCTAAAGTCTCTCTGAACCGACACCAACAACCAGACTCATTCACAAAGCTCCATCTTTTGGCTCAGCTGAGTTTGGCTGTCAGAAATGTTTAAATATGGAAAAAAATAAACAGTTGCAACACGTTTCTGTGCAGAGATCTGCCTGAGCCCCTTTGTGATGTAATGGGAAACGCTGCATTCAGGCTACCAGCTGTAGAATAAACAGAACTTTGAGGGTTAAAAGGAACTGAACTTTCCACGACCCCATCTGCAGAGAAGAAAATAATAAGAGGAATGATGCACTGCCCCACAGCTCTGATAGTTTATCCTCCGGTCCCGGCTGCAGAGACAAGCACCGGATGTGATAGGGCTGCTCAGGGCCGCCTCCGAGGTTAGTACTGCCCATGGGAGACGCACAGGGAGGTTCTTCCAGTTCCCCACTTCCTCCCCCAGTGCCCTGCTGGCCACTTGAGCCCACTGCCTGAGTCTGATCCCACAGCACTGGTGAGCTCTGGCCAACAGGCATTGCTCGGTTGCAGAGCAGCAATTTAAAAAATAAACAGGAAAGACGACAGTGAGAAGGAAGAAGGTGAAAAGTCGCCCAGCTGAATTCTTGGCTTCAGGACCCTGGCTGGTGCTATGCAGGTTAAGGCTGCAGTAGGAGTAACTGGGGGTAGGGTGAGAGAATGAGCAGCAGCATCCGCAGCCAGAGAGAGGTGGCAGAAAATCACCCACGGCTGCTACCATGGGAGGCCCCATAACCCTCTTTTATCCTCCCACCCCTACCATCCTGGATGCAAAATGAAGAAATATGTGGTACCATGTGGTTCTCATTACCATGCTCTCCTGTCCCCTAAGGCTCAGATAAACCAAAAGTGACTCCTCCCAGAGATTGTTGGCCACCACTAGGGACCCCTGCCCACATCTGCTTTTTTGCCCATTACCACCTACCTTCTGCCAAAACCTTAAGACTCACTACAAAAATAAGGTAAATGAGAGCTCCTATCCTAATGTTGATTTTGTAAGACAGCAGCTAGTGCCAAAAAACATAGGAAGTACCACAAGTTCCCAACTCAGAAATATAAATAAAAGTGGTTCAAGGGTCAAGCTCGACTGATCAGAACCAAGGGAATACCATAAAATGTTTCAATGAAAGATCATTTCTGCCATGGTCAATCCGATCTGTATTTGAACTCTGATTCTGAGTAACTGCTTTCTTTTGGTATCTCAGTGGGATTGTCCAAGCTCAGATCACATTTCATATCATCAGTTATCTCATCTCACTGAACACCAGACATGAGCAAAATTACGTAGGTGTCCCTCAGCCATTCAGTGACTCCTCAGTGGTGTGGGAGTGAGGAACATTAGGAAACGAATACTAAACAATGGAGAAGCACTCTGAAAATGCAGGTAAGATGCCTGAACTCAAAAGCTGATGTTTGCAAGGGTATGAGGTAATTTCTAGAACCTTGGCAACATCACCTCAGCTTACCCCAATCAAGCCTTTGGGCTGGGAGGTCAGTTCCATGGATGAACACAGAGTTTCCTGTCTGAATACAAGGGGAAAAGCTTAGCTTTTTCCTGTTTTAGTTTCTTATTTCAACCAGAGTGCTTTCTAACCTTCACCCCCATAACAACCCTTGAACCCTAAGGATTCAATGTTGGCTGAGGAACCCAAAAATCAAATTCTTATGGTTATGAGGAGCTTAAATAACTCCAACCTTCTGGAAAGGCTTGGGAAACAACTCTCTGAGAGGTTTTTCAGATAATCTCAAATCACCTTTGATTCTTTATAGACTGCCCATGGAGTGCTGTGGGCTCAGTCAGATCCTCTTGGCTTGTTTTGGTTCAACTTATATTTTGGGGAATCTCCCAGAGTCCACAAAACCCCACTAAAGTTAGGGTGTACTCATCACCAAACAGACACAAAGCAGCCAGAGAATATGAAAATGTACTCAATAAACCCATTTATGGCTCCCAGAATGGTGGCAAGGGAGTCAGCAGCTGGGATGTGATTAATGCACAGGGATCAGCAGTTGCAGGGTGACCCATGGGCCCAACCTCACAGAACACACCACACACCAGGAAAGCAGGCCCTTAGCTGGAGTCTGAACGCCAGAACCTAGCCTGGGACAGACCAGTAGTGACTAGTTAGAGGTATGAACTCAGAACCAAGGCTCACTCACTTCCCTACAGACATGCATTCACTTACTCCACTAGGAAAGGAAAAAAATAAGACTTAATTTACTTTTTATTGCCCCAGAATTCCAAGGTTTAATGTAGCTGTCAGTTTGAGTGCAGTGCAGCTGCTGGCCGATACAATGCAGCCCAGGCCAGCCCAGGTGACTGGGGAAACACATTTCACAGAAATGAACCAACACACACTCTTGGCTGGTTGTTTGGGGGATATTGACTTGGGGGATCAGATTAACCCTTAAGGCTAGGGTTAGTTCTGCAAATAGCATTAAGAAAAGACGCTTCAGTTTGGAGAACTAAGAAGGCTGGTTCTTAGGTGGGCCAGGGTTTCTATGTTTCTAAAATTCTAGAGATCTCTCATAGGATATATAATACAACTACAATATGCCCTGAAAGATTAAGGTGTGAGATATGTGAGGTGTGTTATACCATGACAATCTGCTTCTTTGCCTGGAAATTAGAAAGAAGTAAGAATTGCCAGGTTTATAGTGAAGGGGTCAGTTAGGACTCCTGTGAACATTCTGCCTGGGGTGGGACCAAGAACAGTAACAGTTTGGAAAGGTCTGACAAGACTCAGTCTTTCTTCTGGAAAGACTAAGGAGGACTAAGTAGTCACACACTCCTTCATATTTTTACTGGGGGAACAGGCTGACTGGTGATTAATATCAAGTACAATGACCCCATGTTACAAGACTGCAGGGGCCTGTGGAGGTGGCCATTTCCTGTGTAATACCAGCTTGTTTAAACACTAACATTCAAACTCCACAGCTGCAGAACAAACCCGGAAAGAGTTGAGTGAGAAGAAGCACTGCATTGTGTTTCAGAGCTATGGAAGATCAGAGAAATAGTGCAGATGGGAAACAAGTTGGGTCTTTTGGTTCCTGGGTTGAGAAGATCTGGAAGTATAGCCAAAGATGGTACAGAAAGTGGACACAAAGAAGCTGAAAAAGAGAAAGTCATGGATGACAAGCACAAAAGGGAAAGACAAAAGACTATAACAAGAGAAATTCTCCTAAGATGTGCAGTGTCTGCTTTTGAGAACTTAATTCCCTTTTGGAGCCCACAGCTCTCTAACTCACTTGTTCAGTGGCCAACATAAGCCCATTGCTGCCTTGGAGGATTTCTTACCCAACTGGAGAAAACATGACAAGGTGAGCAGCTAACAGCAGAAATGGACCTAAATCCATCAAGTCTGGTAAAGTTAAAAGAATAACGCTTAGGCTTAAAAGGCCTTAGGATGCACCTCTAGAAAGCCAAAATGTAATGCTGAGCCTGTCTACACGGGATAAGGAAATGGTTCTGGTACCTCAGGGGTAGATACAGTAATATGCTCTGGAATGTGTTGGATATGGGGAGAAATCTATGCAGCTCCCTCTCTGAGTTTAAGGAACTACAAATTTACTAGATGATCTCCTGACCCAAAGAAATCAGAGAACACTATACTAAGATTAAGGTCATGGGCAACAAGATAAAATCCTCCAAGAATAAAAACTGTTTATTGGGTGACCACGATAGAATGTAAGACCCAGTTGAAGATGATCTCCACTACATTCCCATTTTATACAAAGAAGTCAATTTGGGCCTTTAAAAACCTACACAATCCTGCCAGGCATGGTGGCTCACGCCTGTAATCCCAGTACTCAGTAGGCAGAGGCAGGATGATTGCTGAGTTCGAGGCTTGCCTGGGCTACATAGTGAGCTCAGGGACAGTCTGAACTACAAAGCAAGACCCTGTCCCAAAACAACAACAACAACAAAAAACTACCCAATCTTGAATCAGCTCTACCCACCACAGCAAGTCAAATTCTGGAGCTCAGTAATCCTGTACTCTGCAAGGATGTAAGCTTCCCAGTGTTCCAAACAATGAAGCTAAATAAGGCTCTGTGCCCACATCAGGTCACAATTCCTCATTCCAGGTACCAGACTACCTCTACTATGTCCCCTCCCCAACCCTCTATCTAGGTCAGAGCCTTAGGTGATTTCAGTTTTCCCGAACCACGCTCATATGCAGAGCCTCTGTCACATCACTGGAGTGTGTTAAACCCATCAGCGCTGTGTTTTGGGAAAAAGCAGCCCCTAGGGGATCCCAACGTCTCCACGACATGAGTGGAGCCCTCAGTGGCCTCCCTGGTGCGGATTCTCACGATTCCTGCCTCTCCAAACTTTTAGCTGTAACCACTCCAACACGTCTTCTCAGTTTAGCACACACTGGACCCAAATAACCTCAGCTCAGAGCTGGAAAGTACTCTCCCTGGGGTCAGCTGCTGTACCCTGTGGGGGTCAGACTGGAGCCTTAGGCCAACACCCCTTCCTCTCACAAGAAGTCCTATGGGAGCCATGGGGAGGGGAAAGAGGCTTGGAGAGATCACGTGTGCACTGCACTCAGCACTTGGAGGAAGAGGAACCCCCTGGTGCCAGGCTGTATGCTGGCGCCCCAACTCGGAGCCAGGGAGACTGGGTGGGGAGCCAGGGCAGCAAAGGGGCTTCCCACAGTCACTACCACTTCCTTCAGGGAAGTGCTGATGGACTATTACTTAGTGACCTCTGAAAATGCCCTTTTGGAAAGACGTATTAAGCGTCCTTGAAGGGGTTCTGATTAGACTTGGGATCAGTACTTCAGAGTTGCCCCACGAGGGTGAATGAACTAGCTAGTTTTTTAACTCAAGGATTTCTATTTCATCTACAAGGTCAACACACAAAAGCTTCCTGAGTAAATTAGCTTACTGCTTATTCCCTACACATCCTTATTTCTCCCTACATGACAATACTTCAGAAGACTCCCTATGAGCCTTTCTGAGCATGCTCTGTAGACTATATAGGACAAGCCATGGAAAAGGAGAAAGTCAGGAATTTCTAGAGTCTCTTTTCTTTTCTTAATAGTACACCAATCCAACAGTGTGATAAATGCATTCAAGCTACAATTAGGAAGATATATAGCATCAGAATGCGAAGGTCTGGGCAGCCTGGTGAAACGCGGGCTCTCCAGAGCCCCAGCTATGTTTCCCATTATGTAACCCTGGTCATGGGCAGACAGCCAGACTCCAAATGAAAAAGAGACTCTGGCTTGGCACTGGTTCTATTTTCCTATCCTCATTCGGGGTCAGCGCAGTGTCATACAGCTGCAGAGAAAGCTCTGGGGATTAAACCTGGGAAAGCCTCCAAGACCAGGACCTGGGTTCAAGTACCAGCTGAAAGCAATAAACCAACTGCCACAGCTGGGCTAGGTTTGGATGTTCTCAAAGTCCCCTGACTCTTTCACTTACTGAGAACTAGAGATCAAGATGAGGGAATATCTGGCTTCAGCAGACACTGTGAAATGAGGTAGACTGTCCCATTGCCATGGCCCTGCCTTAAGTCCTGGGATGTAAGACATCCCTCTGCCTAGGCTATGGAAGCCTGCTGCTCTGTGCCTCTCCATCATCTGTATCTCTCCATCAGCTGTCATATACACCTTTCCTCATGTTCACTTGGTAATGTCAGGAATCGTTGCCTGTCCCTTACCACAGGAGGCCTGGGGTGGAAGAAACTGCTAACAGATGGGTCAAGTAAACAGTCCTTCCAAGCACCCCAGTCTTTTCTAAAAGCACAGATTATACTGCCTTTCACAGTGGACAAAGCCATTTCCCTAATCCTGTTATTCTCTTCTATACCTGAAAGCTCCAAGATATGAAGCTATTTTATTATAACTACTAACAGATCTAACTGCAAAGTCAGCCAGTCAGCTTACATATTAATTGGAGTACAAAGACCTACTGGATGCCACTGTGAACCAAGAAATAAATGGTCCTGAAGTCTTTCCCATGTCACTCACCAGGGCCAATGATGTTGTCGTCATCATCCTAAGTGTTCCATATATGCCTGCTAATCCCTAGGAAAAGTAGATTTGACTAGAAGAAAAAGGCACATGGGCAAAGAAAAGAGAATGAAGGAGACTAATGATGAGCTCTGGAATTCCTCTGGGAGGGTAGAGGATGCTGTGTAATAAACCTCTAACCATTCACAGCAATACCAAGTGAAAGACAGAGACAAAGAAGGGAGCAAAATGAATTAAGGGCCTGATGTGTTGGAGACCATTTGAGAGTGAGGTTTCAAAGGAAAACCAAGTAGAACTACAGACTACCAGGTTAAGCTTATCTCAGAATCAGAGAAATTTGTCTTTGCAAAGAACAAAAGCAGGCAGGACCAATGAAACATGCAAAGGAGAAGCATTAAATGGAAACCATTTCCTTTCTACTCCCTTGAGAATATTCCTACACTCTTCAAAATGAGTATCATGACAAGGACCCTACAAGCACTGGGGTGTTTACAATTCTAACATCTACAGAATTATCTAGGATATTCCATCCCCTACGGGCTTAAAAAAAAAAAGTACCCCCCTATGGAAGATTAATGGGTACAAATGCACATTTGAAATTCATAGAACCACCACAACTTGCCAATCTTTCAACCACGGTATTGACTTTTGGAGAATACAGAAACCTGGCTATAATACAAGTAACTAGAAAACAGGAAGGGACAATTTGTATTCCACTTTTCCAGTCCTCAGATTTGAAGGATACGAAGTGGGATTACCTTCAGTACTAGTTAGATCAGGTTTGTTCTGCTGAACAGTGGCAATATTCCTTTAAAAACTATGCCTTGAGGTCTCACTCAGAGGCAGCAGAGCCCTTCCCTGTACTTAAACTTGCATTCCAGAGACAGCCAGCTGCTGATCTGACTGCAAAGACAGACAGAAGGGGACCTAATCCTTGATCACACTGATTTCTTATGTCCAGCCTGGATTCACAGGAAAGTAAGGGGGTATCTATGGCCATACAAACTACTTTATAGGACAATTACAGTCAATATGTTATTGGTTGAATTTGTTCTCCCTGTGAAAAAAGCCTGAAAAGACAAAGCAAATATGTTCAAGTGTTCCAACCCCCTCTTACTCCAACTAGGGATGGCTGTAGCTTAGACCACGTGCCCAGCTGCACATTGAGTCCTTGCCCAAAGATGGGCAGCAGTTCGCAGAGCCGGCAATGAGCCATTTGCTGCAGCATCCAAAGGGAAAACAGACTCAAGACTCAGACTCAGTCTCAGCACCTCAAGCAAATGAGGCCCAGCACTTCCTGTGAGCTTTCCATTTCCAAAAGCCAAAAGGAGTGAGAAAAGGGGAAGGGATGAAGGAAAAGGTGCTACTGAAGAATAAAAAGACCTGATGGTCCAGGAAATGGGTAGATCCTATCTGAGGAACCTGTAGTTATGAGATACTTGGAGAGCAGAACTCTTGTTTTGTTTTGTTTTGTTTTTTGAGACAGGGTCTCGCTTTGTAGTTCAGGCTGGCTGTGAGCTCACTATGTAGCCCAGGCAAGCCTCGAACTTGGCAATCCTCCAACTTGGCAATCCTCCTGTCTCTGCCTCTCGAGTGCTGGGATTACAGGCGTGAGCCACCACGCCTGGCGAGAGCAGAACTCTTGCTTAGCATTTTCTTTCCAATATTCCAGTTGCCTAGACCATATAACAGATAAATAACCCAGCAAGCTTTGAGGCTGCACATGTTAACTCTCTGGAGATCGCTGCTGGGAAACTAACTGTCACCTAGCCAGCAGGTCTACCAGTGTGTTTGCATGGCTCTCTCCCTGCTCACGGGGCCTCAGCTTGGAGTGCATTTTGGAAAACGTGGCTGGCACGTGGGGTGGGGAGTGGGGGGGCCTCACAGGAAGGATGTACTGTCCAATGCTGTGAGCACTATCCACACAATTGTAGAGCTAGAACTGGGGAGAGTAGGAATAACAGCCTAGGAGTAGCCATTGGGGTGGAGAATAAGGAAAAAATTTGGGGGGAAAGAGGGGGAATAATCAAGACTACATAGCTCAGATAGAAAAATAAGTAACTTTTGACCAGAAATCTCTGCGGTAGCCTTTCTTCTGTGGGTCACCCATGAGTCTAGGAGATATACACAGTTGGTCACTAACCCAGAAAAACTCCTCTCCGCACTCTCTACCAGTCCCAAGGTCTCCATACTTTATCTTCCAGTATTCTACCACTCCCAGAGAGGAACTTTCAAGATGAATCATAAGGTACTGGGTTTGAATGTTTGCTTTGTAACACCATGTACCCTCCACACTGAATCTGAAGAAACTTTCAGTGCACGTATCTACCAGAGACTACAAAGCAGAGAATGTGTTTGAGAAGTGGAGGAAGAGAGAAAGAAGAAACAGAAGGAGTCAGAGCAGAGAGAAAGGCAGTGACAGAGAGAGATGAGAGAGGGGATAGAAGGAACAGATATAGGCAGTCAGCACAGCTAACAGAGATAGAGCCTATGTGTACACATGTACAGGTACTAGAACACAAACTGAACACACAAAGAAAATGGGATCCAAGATCAGAAGTCAGCAAGCCTTTATTGTAATTAGTAGGTGAGTCAGTACTTTAGGCTTTGCAGGTTATATGGTCTCTGTGACAACATCTCAACTCTGCCATTCTAGTATGAAACCAGCCACAGACCAACTGTAAACAAACACACCTGTGTTCTCATCTAACCTGACAGATGCGACAATCTGACTTCTGTATAATTTTCACAAGTCATGGATGGTATTCTTTTGATTTTTCTCAACCATTTAGAAACATATACCATTCTTAGAATGGGCTACAGTTTACTGAGCCCTGATACAGACATACAAACACACCGTAAAGGCAGACAACAGAGGCAGGCAGATAGGCAGTCTCATATACATAGAATCCCCCTCAAAGACAGACACAGACTGCCACAGAGAGACAATCAAACTGACATGTACAGTAACTGACATGGTTACTGACAAACACGGATATAGACACAACATACACAAATATTACATTCACACAAGAAACAATCAACATGTAGGCTTGGAAGGATCAAAGACACAGTCTGACATAGACCCAGACACTGAAACAGAGCCCTATGGGAGACATGAATCTTGCAGAATAGAGACAGAATATACAGAAATATACAAGACATAGCACCAAAAGGGGATAGGTCCAGATAGGGCTGTAACATAAATGGATATAATACACGTAGCTACAGATAGCCTACCTGGAGATATACATAAGGCATGATTAAGTATTATAGTGATTTTTTTTTTCTTTTTAAACTCTAAAAGACATATAAATCTTCTTTTGTGGGTATCTTTAGTTGTACTGTCATGGCTGCCTCAAAGTCCTGAATGGATCAAAAACATTCATTTTCGGGCCAGAGGGTTAGCTCAGTGGTTCCAGCGCCTGCCTTGCAAGCGCAAGGTCCTGAGTTCGATCCCCAGTAACCACATATAATGCTTTGCGTGGAGACACGCCCACCAACAATCAACACCGCGTACCACAATGCTGGACGTGGTGGCTCACGCCTGTAATCCCAGCACTCAGGAGGCAGACAAGAGGATTGCTGAGTTCGTGGCAGCTTGCCTGGGCACCATAGTGAGCTCAGGGCCAGCCTGAACTACAAAGCGAGACCCTGTCTCAAAAAGCAAAAAAAAAAAAAAAAAGTTCATTTTCATAGCTGTTTTGACTTTGGAGAAGAGGCAAAGGTGACATACACTGTTAGATCCAGTAAGGTGGATATACACTGTATTTTTTTTTTTTTTTGAGACAGGGTCTTACTTGTAGTGCAGGCTGGCCCTGAGCTCACTATGTATCCCAGACAAGTCTCGAACTCACAGCAATCCTCCTGCCTCTGCCTCCTGAGTGCTGGGATTACAGGTGTGAGCCACCATGCCTGGCACTGTGGTATATGGTACTGATTGCTGATGGGCGTGAGTCATCACGCCTGGTATTGTTGTATGTGGTTACCAGGGATCGAACCAGGACCCTTGCATTTGCTAGGCAGGCGCCAGAACCACTGAGCTAAATCTCCGGCCCACACACTATAATTATTGCTCAAGCCTGCCTTTCAGTTGGATAGGACTCAGTAGCAGCATTTAATATATTTGTTTAATCATGCCTCTTAAATACATTGACAAAAGAGGACTTCTAGAACTGCTTTAGAAAGTGGCAATAATGATGTGCTGTGTTCAAAGAGGGGGGAGTATTTTGAGGGAGACTAATGTCAACAGGTCTTCTCTTATCATAAATTTTTTTTTTTTGAGACAGGTTCTCGCTTTGTAGTTCAGGCTGGCCCTGAGCTCACTATGTAACCCAGGCAAGCTTTGAACCGAGCAATACTCCTGTCTCTGCCTCTCAAGTGCTGGAATTACAGGCGAGAGCCACCATGCCCGGCCTCTTATCATAAATTTAATTTAAACTTTCACTGTATATATATTCTTTTTTTAATTGAATTCTTTATTGGTACAATTTATATACATCTCAAAATCACATATAACATTGGGGAATTTGTACCAGTATATGACACAAGTTAATTCTCATTTTTACCCATATCTCTACCCACCCATACCTCCTCACCCCCTTTATACATGCTTTTATTTTCTTTCTGTATCATATTTATTCTGACCATACCTTGTACACAAGCAGCCATACATAGACAAATGAAAGGTAAGATAGAGAACCCTCAGTGATACAAACACATAGTCCTTCAAACTTAAAACAGATAGACACTAGAACGAAAAGGCTTACAGGCAATGGATCTGGACAAGCAAAGTAAGATACAACCTAGATCCAGACCCGGAACAGCCACACCTGGTTGTACTACACTAGGAATGTAATTTAGAACACTGAATTATAAACAAAAATAGTGAGGATGGCCTATTTGGTTTATGATTTCCCACTGCTTAAGAAAAGCCATACAAACAGATCTACATAGACCATCCAGGCAGATACACAAACTCCCAAACCAATACACCCTTCCCCAATGAACACTGACTGATGGGGGAGGAGGCAGGCAAAGTAAGGAGACAGGGCATGAGTGAATGAGGAGAGACATGAAGGCATTTCTTCTCACACACTAAATGTCATGAGAGGAAGGAGGGAGACTTACTATAGAAAAAAGCACAAGCACAAGTGAGACCCCTGAAAGATAGAGAAACTAACAGTGAGAGACAAAATGTCTCACATGCTCAATGACAAACATCCAGACTTCAGAAGCAGCTGCAAAGATGGTGAATATGAGAACATAAAAAATGATAACAGCAAAAACAAGACAAAGAACACAACAGAGAACAAGGAAAAGAGAGAGTTCAAGGAGTACAGGAGGACTAGCAAGTAGGCCAAAGTAATATAAATCATTGGATGACAAAGAAGGTGTTCAAAAAAAGGGAAAATCAAAATTTAAATGAGGGCACTGGGAAAAATGGAGGCTACGGATAGAAGAAAGTGAAGAACAGGACAGAAAAAGGAGTTGTAGGAGTACAGGTAGGCCATGGTCAGTAGCATAGAAGAACAAGCAGGTCAACTCACTGTGAAGGCAGATCCAGAGATGTGGGAGGAGGATTCCAGGTGTCTGGGTAGCCAAGCATCCAGTCTGACCATACTTTCACACTGGGGAGCAGCTCCTTCAAGTCAGGGATGAACGAAGATACCTTGATGTCATCTTGGTCATCCTGGTCCTCAGGAGAGGACTGCTGAGCTGCAGAGGCAAAGGGTGAGAACGGGGCCTATGTCTGTTGTGGCCCCCAAGTGAGGCCAGGGGCGCTGGGACGGCAGCAAGCTCTTAGGGAAGGGAGACCAAGTCCACATGAAAGCTGGGCGCAGAAGCGAGGACAAGTGTCAGCAACTAAGAGGATTCTGAAAAGCAGGACAAAGAGAGAACCAGTGCACTGGGTCTGCCCACGGAGATGGCATTTCTGTTTTACCTGCAGCCTGGCTGAAGTCTCTTCTCAGGCCTACAGCCCACCCTTTAGCTGCCCTTTAGCACAGAGTTCCTGCCAAAATTGTATAACCTGAATCTAATGACAAAGAAAGATCAGAGAAACCCAAACTATGGAACATTCTATAAAATAAATGGCTTTTATTCTCAAAACTTTCAAGGAGATGAGAGACAAAAAAAAACAAACAAAAAATCATTCCAAATTAAAAGATATATAGCATCTAATACAATGTCTCAACCTAAATTAGATCCTAGAGCAGAAAAAAAAAACACTCTTGGGCCAGAGATTTAGCTCAGTGATTCCGGCGCCTGCCTTGCAAGTGCAAGGTCCTGAGTTTGATCCCAGTAACCACATACAATGCTGGGCATGGTGACTCACGCCCACCAGCAATGAATACCACATACCACAGTGCCAGGCGTGGTGGCTCATGCCTGTAATCCCAGCACTCGGGAGGCAGAGGCAGGAGGATTGCTGAGTTCGAGGCTTGCCTTGGGCTACATAGTGAGCTGAAGGCCAGCCTGAACTACAAAGCGAGACCCTGTCTCAAAAAAAAACAAAAAAAACACTCTCTTGTTTTTGATAAGGAATATTATTAGATGGGACTGAAAGTATATAGCTCACTAGTAGCGAACCCACCTAGCATGCATTGGGTCCAATCCTCAGCACTACACAGGAGGAGAGGGGAGGATTATTATTATAGCCAGGCACAGTGATGCATGCCTATAATCTAGGCACATTGGGAGGCTGAGGCAAGAAGACTGCAAATTCAAGCACAACCTAGTGACAACTTAGTGAAACCCTGCTTCAAAATGAAAAAACTTAAAAAGGGCAAAGGATGTACCTCACTGCAAAGCCTGGGTTCAATCCACAGTATAATCAATCAGTGCAATTGATACAAATTGAATAAAGCCTGTAGATTCAAAATAGTACTATGTCAATGTCAATTTCATGATTTTGATAATCATTAAGAGAATGACCTTCTTATTAGGAAATACAGAGTCAAATATTTTAGAGCATCATGTCTGCAACTTAAATGGTTCAGGACAATAATAAGTGTATGTGTGTGTGCGTGTATGCGTGTATACAGGGGTGGTGTGTGTGTGTGTGTGTGTGTGTGTGTGTATAAAGGGAGAACTTAACTGCTGGACAGAGTGTGGATGAAGAATACATAAAAATTCTTTGTGAGCTGGAGATTTAGCTCAGTGGTTCTGGAATTTGCCTGGCAAGCACAAGGTCACAAATTTGATTCCTGGTACCACATATCATAATGCTGGGTGTGGTGGCCAGGCCTGTAATCCCAGCACTTGAGAGGCAGAGGCAGGAGGATTGCTGTGAGTTCAAGACTTGCCTGGGCTACACAGTAAGTTCAGGGCCAGCCTGAACTACAAAGCAAGACCCTGTCTCAAAAACAAGTTCTTGGCATAATTTCTGCAACTATATAAATCTGAAATTGCTGCACAACAAAATTTTTCTCCTCCATGGCCTTGAAGAGAAGCCCCAGAGCCTGGAAGCACTCACACAACTAGTGTGCTTGGCTGATGAAGGGCTCTCACTACTTACCAGTACCAGTGTAGAAGAACAGTGGATGGTATGACCTTCAGCCCTCTCCTAAAAAACTATAGCAATTAGGCTAGAATTCTAAGGGCATCTTAAAGGACATAACATAAAACCTCAACCCAAAGGCTAAAAAATAGTGCCTCCTCTAGTGCAGTGAGCCTCTCAAGATGGCTGACCCACAGTGGTTACAGTACCCACCAGATACTGAAGAGGGACACAGAAATAGAGAGGATAAAACAAAATATCAATTATGAACAAAACGTGAAACTCATTTGATCCCCAGTACCACCAAAAGAGAAAAAAGGCAAACAAAGCAACAAACAATTCTTAAGTATAGCTCCTAGCTACTCAAAAAGAAAAGAAAGAGGGAACTGATCCACAAGGAGTACAGAGGGCCTGAGACATCATCAGACTGCGGACAGAGATGGGACTAGTTAAGGTGGCAAAAGGAAGAGGTGGGTACCAGGAGACAGAAGATCGCAAAATAGAGGAAGACAACACTGGGAAGGCAGCCCAGTGCTCCGAAGCTCTTCTTGGATAAGGCTGGACAGGTGGAAAGCATGCCAGCTAAGAGTCCCTCTTGCTTACCTTTGGCAGACTCCTTAAGTAGACAGGTGCAGCGGCGCACCAGGAGAGAAAACATGGCAAGACCAAGGGCTGCAGCTTGCTCCTGGATCACAGAGCGACACTCCTCCGAAAAGCAGTCTGTAGATAGGCAAAGAAATCTGATCAGTGATTTGGAGGCTGAGGGCTACTTCTGTGCCTTAGGACAGATAATTTCTTGGCCATGTTTCCAAACTTCCTTTTCTTTATCTCACTATGGGTAGTGACATCCCTCTCTCAATGTAGGATTACAAGGCAAATGAAGATAGTATAAGTGATGCATTTACCAGCATCCCTAGCATAAGGACAAGCACTTGGCAATATCCATAACCATCACCTGTGTATGTTTTGCAACACTTCCCCAGGACCCATTACTTCAAGGTGAGTAATATGAGCCAGAGGTGGAGGATCTCTGCCTTCATTGGCTACTGATAATGTAAAGGCATGGTAAGAGAAATTTAGCTCATAAGCCCAGTCTCTAATGTACAGACAGCAGGATTAAATTATCTTCTAGAAAAAAGAAGGAAGAAAGAGAAGAAGAAAAGGAAGAGAAGGAGGAGGAAGAAATCTTTTCTTTTTTTGAGACAGGGTCTCATTTTGTGGTTCAGGCTGGCCCTGAGTTCACTATGTAGTCCAGGCAAGCCTCAAACTCAGCAGTCCTCCTGCCTCTGCCTCCCGAGTGTTGGGATTACAGACGTGAGACACCACACCCAGCATTGTGGTATGTGGTACTGACTGCTGGTGGGTGTGAATCACCACACCCCTATTGTCGTATGTGGTCACTGGGGGATTGAACCAGGGACCTTGTGCTTGCTAGGCAGGCACCAGAACCACTGAGCTAAATCTCCAGCCCTCCTAACAGTCTTTATATGACTGGAGCACATAAAGCCTGGCTCAAAGCTTTCAAAGTCATGGAAGTAAGGAACAGAATGCTGCTCCAAAGGACCCAACATATAGGTAACAGTGGACTAATACAGCCATCCTCCCAAATGCCCACAGGTACAAAATGTTTCCCTCCCACTTTCCAAGTCAACTATGGTAGGCAGTTAAGTGATAACAATTTATGAGCCAGAATGGACAAACCTCTGCTAAACAAAAAGAAAACAAGCATCCAAGAATGAAGAGGGAGGATGTGAACAAGGGAAGGAAGACACCTAAATTTGCCAACTTCTCTCCCTTTGCCTGCCATAGGCAGTATTACTGTCAGTTCCATCCCAGCAGGATTCAGACCCCTGCCAAACACTGCCTGCAGCCTGCTTCTGATTAGCAACAAAGCCTGGAATGAAGGAGTAGGTCCAGGAAAGTGGAAGACTGGATACATCAAGTGGAGGCTACATCCTGGTAGCTGATAGGCTGAATAAACATTAACAGGCAAGGGAAGCAGAAATTACCTGCACATAGAAGGCTCGGAGGGATGAGACAGAGGTCTTTGCCCCAAGAGACTAGATATGGCAATACATTCTCAACAGCCTGGATAGTGCGATCTGGCAGAGGGAGATTACTCTCACCAAGCTCATTTCTATCCTTTTTTTTTTTTTTTTTTTTTAAGACAGGGTCTCGCTTTGTAGTTCAGGCTGGGCCTCAACACATTATGTAGCCCAGGCAAGCCTCAAACTCAGAGCAAACCCCTGCCTCTGCCTCTCAAGTGCTGGGATTACAGGCATGAGCCACCATGCCCAGCACTGTGGTGTGTGGTACTGGGGATCCAACTCAGGACCTTGCACTTGCCAGGCAGATGCCAGAACCACTGAGCTAAATCCCCAGCCCTCATTTCTGTTATGGCAAACAGTAATCTAAAACTAGACTCAGAGTTCAAGATGAAGGACTAGGGCTCAGAGGGAAGAACGATTCACTTAAGGGCAATGGTATCTGTGGCCTCTGGTGAGTCCAGATTGGCTCTTATAAGGTATGGTACCAGGCAGGGTAGCAATACAAGGGACCTCTTTGAATTACTGCCTGGAAGGGCTCTTGGGGGAGTAACTAGAAGCCACCTCCATAACCGCTCTTCAAAGTCAGCACTTTCTAGAAGACATGTTCTGCTCCATTGCTCTTTGGTATGATAACATGCTAGATACTGTAAAGAACACAGGTACAAATAATTCATGGAGGGCCTGGAGGCCCCTTCAATAGGCTGAAGAAAAACCATTATTACCCAAGTCACCATGGCAATTTGAATCCAGTGCATGAAATGAAATAACATGTTATTTGCAAGTATCTCCAATGGACATGCTTAGTCTCACATAGGTTTTAGGTCATAAAATATCTCTCCTCGAGTATATTTACCCTTATATAGATGAGTGGAAAAACAGGCCTAGGTTCCCAGAGTTGCCCCACTTTGGGGCTAGACTTAAGAAATGGACACTAGTTTGATGAAAACCCTGGAGGTAGGCTGGACCAGGCCAACGAATGATGTGGGATGGGGAGGAAAAGGCTTTGTTTGCCTTGGTATTTGCCTAGGTTCCTCTGGCTTTTTGTCAGATAGCAGGAGCCTGACATGAGCTGAAGAACTCATTAACGTTGTGAAATAGCCTTTCCCCTTTTTTCCAAAAGCAGGCTTGCTCAAGGTTTTCAGGGGATGGTCTTGGCTAAGGGAAGTCAGATAGAAATATTTCTTACTAAGAAAGTCACCTGAGGGAACTTATTTTTGCTTGCGGGCAAGTGACCACAGCTCCAAGTATTCCTGTGGCCAAATACCTGCTCAAGCAGAAATATTCTCATTCCCATGTAACAGGGAGACTTTCTCATTTTCCTGAGAACATATTCATGGAAAACATAAACCAACTGTCGTCAAAGTTGTATGAAATCAGGAAATGGAGCGGCCAGGAGAAGCTGCCATGTGGCCGGATGTTATGTATTTCTAATTAGTGCTATACATCTTTCAACAGCAAGTGTCCTTCTGCTGGGAAACACAACACACTGCCCTTGTTATTGTAACTGTCAGAGAAGTGCTTAAACAGATAATCTCCAGGAAAAGTGATAAACACGTCCCCTCTCCCACCAGTGTGTGTGTGCAATGGTGCTGCCAAAGCAAAGCTGTGCCTGACGGCTCCAGGATGGCAAGGCATCCTCCTGCAGGAAATGGGAGTGAGGCAGGAGGGGCTGAGTGGGAGGACAGGAGGGGAAGGGAGGCAGGCCCACCTGCCTGGACTTCTAAGCTCAGCCAAGGGACAGTGATTCAGAACCACTGCTTCCGATCAATTCCTGAGACAGAGTACCACGTTTTGTTAGAGAGATCTGGAGAAAATCCACACCAGTGGGATGGTGTTTAGCTGGTTACAGAAAAATCTGGCAGCAATGAGACTAGCAGAATTCCACTGGTGTACACAGTCAGCTTCCTGGTGAGAGGATGAAAAGAATAATGAAGGGAAGACAGGGTGAATGAAACATAATTCTGGTACCCTGACAGCAATGGGAAGGATTCAGAGAACACTGGGGTCTACTAGTCTTTCTAGCATAAAAAACTATCAGCATGGCTGCCTCACTAATAGCTGGAGAAAAATGCAGGCAAGACCACTTACTCACCAATTCCCTCTTCCCACCATCTCCTCTCAAAGAAAGGAAATGAATGGTCAGTCACTTCCAAACTAACACCACCTGGAGGCTATTTGTTGGCTCTTATCTTTCAGACATAAAGCTGCTTTTCGCGTGAGTCAGTCACCAGTCAGATGCAGGGCTGGCACAGTTCCCCAGCAGCCCACCCCAAACTCCTTGTCTACAGGAAGTGGGCAGTGAGAGCATCTCCAGGCTGTTGCAACTTGAGCCACAGGGTCCCCTATGGCAGCTGCTGGTAGAAAAGGAGGTGGAAGGAGGCACCCACTGTACAGAAACCAGAGAAGAAAACAATCTCAGAGCAGAGGCAGAGAAGTCTATGCCTTCTGGGTAGCATTTTATTCCCTGAGGAGCTAAGTGAATCCATTAAAAGAATCAAGCAGCACTATACCCAAGCAAAATATTCATGCATAATGGTAGAACAGCAAGGCTGAGTATAAAATAAAACATACTATGTCTTTGAACAGAGTACAGCCAAGGCCAGAGTAATGTAGCAAGTAATATTTCCTCCTTAGGAACTTTCACTGTCATACCTGCTGAACCCTTCAGATTTTCCAGGATTATAAAATTCTGTTTTCTTTTTGAGCTCTTCTGAAAGTGATGAGATGTGAGGGGCAAAGAAAAGCCCAACTTAGTAGAGTGACCTCTCCCATTAATTCCTGTTTTGATGTCCAATTGTAGAAGATAGAAAGGAAAATAGGAGCTTGTCCTGAACAGGTAATAATCTAGGACCAGGAATATAGTTCAGTAGTACTGCCTGGCAATCTAAAAGTCTTGAGCTAAAGCCCCAGTACTACCAAAAAAAGAAAATCTAATAAGGAAAATAGAATATATATGTGTACCCTATAAATATAATGTAACATGGCATAAGGAGACAGGGGCAAGATGCATTCTGTCCCCAGAAGGAAAATAATTCATTTCAGCTAGTATCTAACAGAGAATGTTTCATAAAAGAGATCTTTTCTGAGTTGGGTTGCAAGAAGTGAACAATGACCAGGCGTGGTGGCTCATGACTGAAATTTCAGCCCTTGGGAAGCAGAGGCAGCCTACACTCTGTAGTGGGTTCAGGGCCTGAACTACAAAGTGAGACAAGAAAGAAGAAAGGAAACTGTGTCAATTAAAAAAAAAAAAAAGAAAGAAAGAAGAAA